>JARQOC010000002.1:409221319-409310507 GCA_033576535.1 Allobates femoralis | reverse complement strand
TTATACGGTATATATGGGCCCCCTCCTGCTGGCACACTACCCCCTGTTCTGAGGCCCCCACCGCTGCTGCTGCGGACATCTTACCCTCCAGGGTCTTCTTGCAGCAGCCAGCGCGTCCGTCCTCTGTCCTCGGCTGTCTCCCGGATCATGTGACCCGTCGCAGCGCATGACGTCATCGCGACTGCGACCGGCCGGTCACATGATCCGGGAGACAGCCGAGGACAGAGGACGGACGCGCTGGCTGCTGCAAGAAGACCCTGGAGGGTAAGATGTCTGCAGCAGCAGCAGGGGGGGGCCTCAGAACAGGGGGGTAGTGTGCCAGCAGGAGGGGGCCCATATATACCGTATGATGCACTGCTCCCACTGTCGCTGATTGACAGGGGAATGCAGTGCATATGTAATGAGCGGGCGCACGTGACGTGCGACCCGCTCCCGCAGTGTCCCAGCAGGAGGGGGCCTGTAGGCCACACTGCTGGGGCACCCAATGTAAGACCCCCCCCGAAAGTAAGACCGGGGGCCACTTTTGGCCCCCAAAAAAATGTAAGACAGGGTCTTACTTTCGGGGAAACACGGTATCTACCCTGTAAAATGAAATGAGGACAATAGTGGATATTTTAATTTAGAGAAATAAAAAAAAAAGTTGTTCAAACGCATGTATGTCAGCGCCATCACACACATACAAGGACCACACAGACGAATCCAGAACAAGGGTCATTAATGGCAATGGCGGCTTGGCACAACCATACAGACCCACAGTGATGGCGGCAGAGCCGTGGTCCTGTAGGCAGATACAGTCCTTCAACCTGATGCGTGCTGAGCATGTGAGCCAGTGTCAAATGCGGGAATACAAGCTTTGACATATATGTACTTCAAAAGGTAGTGAAGGGGTTAAATTACACTATATATACATGTATACAGCACACATATACTGGACAACACATGCTCAGTACATACACATCATACACTCACACAGGCACACACATTATACATGTCTTAGCTATATAACAGATACTCAGCAGGTACACATCATGTACACAGCACACGCATGCTGGAAAAGTGTATATACACACACTTCACTATACTCAAAAGATATCTAAACACACACACACAAAGCTCACAAACAGACACAAAGGTCACACACAGACACGCAACTCAGACAGACACGTAACACACACAGACACGTAACACACACAGACACACAAAGATCACACACAGACATGCAGCTCACACAGACACACAACTCATACACAGCTCACACACACAACTCACACACAGCTCACACAGACACGTAACTCACAGACACAACACACAGTTCACACACACACAACTCACATACAGCTCACACACAGACATGTAACTCACACAGACACACAACTAAAACAGATACGCAACTGACAGACACGCAACTCACACACCGACACGCAACTCACACACAAAGCTCACACACAGTTCACACACAGACACGCAACTCACACACAGCTCACACACAGACACAACTCACGCACACATCACACACAAACACAGCTCGCACACACTCAACTCACACACACACAGCTCACACTCAACTCCCACACACAGACACGTAGCTCACAGATACGCAACTCACACACAGACACAACTCACGCATACAGCTCACACACAGACAACTCACACACAGCTCACATAGACACAACTCACACACAGACACGTAACTCACACACACATACAACTCACACACACACAGACATACACATAGACACAACTCACACACAGCGCTCACACACAACTCACAGCTCACACACAGACACAACTCACACACACAGCTGCCACACACACAGAGACATAACTCATACAGATACGCAACTCATACAACTCACACACAGCTCACACATACAATTCACACACAGACATGCATCTCTCACACAACTCACATACACAACACAGCTCACTCATAGATTATACAGATAACTCACAGTCCTCTGTGCTGGCTGTACATGTGCAGCTTCACATGCTCCCAGCCCCTGGCTCCCAACCCCCCTCCCTCACTCGCTGCCATGCACCAGATCTCTCACATTGTGACCCGGAGCTGCTTATCTTTGGTATCTTCCAGCACAGGAGGCTCCTCTCTTATCTTTGCTCTCACTTCGTCCCGAGCCGTGCAGGTTTAGGAGAACATGAGCACCCCTTGCAGATGCCATTGCCGCCCCCTCCTTCACCAGCAGGTGGCGCCGCCTGACTCAGGCCACTCACATTGCCTCATCATTGATACGGCCCTGCCAATACTTAATAGTTTATAGATATCCAGAGTGTAATTTGTTATACTTCAGAAATTTTTCCATACTATGTTGGTGTCTGTTTCTGGATAGGTGTGTGCCCACCACCTGTGGTTGTTACCCAGGTTCCTCTGTTCCCCATTCCAATTTATACTGGTTTTAACCTATAAATAAATCAATTTGCATAATACTGAGCTGTCGCGTTTAACTTTGTTTTATCTATGGTACCTTATGGTGCGATTCTCTCTATAGTGTTATGCTCCCCATTAATGGGGTAACAAATAAGCATTTTCTGATGAAGTTTGCTAAGTATACTTTTGCTGTGTTTTGCACAGGTCTCTTCTTCAGCACTATGGACTTCAGGGCCAAGGAGCTTTCTTGGCTTAGCCAGATAGATAAGGTTTTTGGGGTCACGGACCAGGACAAACAACCTAATGTAGCTACAAATTTGGATGAGACCGCTCTGTTTATTCAGCAGATGGTGCTCAAGCGAACTAAATTATGGTGGAACAAAGTTTTCCTTCAAAATATCTAATGAATGGTTTGATCCCACGAGGTTTGCGAGTGCGGGTGATTCCTACTTTCCCTGTAGTAGATGAGATTTTTATTAGCAAATGGGAGGAGGCATGTGGTACATGCTCAAAAGTTTTCTAGGAGCTTTTGGTTGAATCCAATACGGATATGATCGTTAAGATTGATAAGGATTTGGAAGATCTCCAGAATAAATTTCGGTCTGAATGCCCTGATGATAAATTAACAACATCCAAGGCACAGCTAGAAAAAGTTCTTGATGATTGCGTTAAAAAAATAAAAGAAACACAGACCAAAAAATATGCCCGTGATCTGAGAGATATGCAGATGGGATCTATGTACCATTGGCGTCGACCCCCTAATGCTACAGGAATACACCCCCTACGACCAAGTACATCTACAGTGTCTATCACGTCAATAAGTGATCAGTCAGATATCTCTGTCTCTTCAATTGTGACAAGGTCAGGGATGACACTCCAAAGAACCCCCTACCAACCGAACAGACGTCATGGTGGAGGAAGAGGAAAGAGGGGTACTAAGGTAATCAATCTTAGCAGCTACACACTTTCCCCTCATGACATCTCACTATTGGGAAGAGGGTTATCCTTCGCACCAGTTGCAAGGTTCGACCATTTTACCGCTATTAAAGATTTTCATTTATTTGCCAGAAACTTAATCTTTAAACGTCATTTTTTCGATCCTATTAAAAATCTTTTCTTCTCCACAGAAGAAAAAGTGACCCTTGATGACTTAGAGGAGCTCTCCACCGAACACCACATGGATGAAGGAGGTAAGATCCCTCCCAACATTCGCCCACGTTCAAGGAGGTTTCCCCTGCTTTCCACATGCCCAAGCATAGATATGTTTGTACGGGTGGTGAGTAAGTCTTTTGAAAACATCTCCGATTATGGACACAGAGATAATCTGAATAGGCACGAACGGGATAGGTTGAGGGAACTACGGAACTGCCGGACATATTAATAAAGCCCGCCGATAAAGGCAGGAGTATTGTCATCTGGCCGGCCTCTAAATATGAGAAAGAAGCTTACAGGCACCTTAATGATAAGACCTGTTATAAAAAACTCACTTTTAATCCGCTTTCGGCATTTTCTGAGCAATTGTGTAAAATCTTGAGGGCCGCCAAGGACAACGGTATAATAACATCTGAGTTGTTGTCAGCTCTACTTGTCACAGATCCCGTAGTTCCCACCCTATACTTTCTGCCTAAAGTCCACAAGGACATCAATACACCACCCGGTCGACCTATAGTGTCGGGCCGGGGAAACTTCCTTGAAAATGTGGCAGGTGGATTGATTCCAAATTACAGGCTATGGTGGAGAGTTTGCCCTCTTACATCAAGGATACAAGCGAGTTTTTAAAAAAGGTAGATTCTATGCAACTGGACGAAGGGCCATAATGGCCACATGCGACATAGAATCCTTATATACCAGCATTAGACATGCGGACGGCCTTCGAGCCGTGAAATATTTCCTGGATATGTCTGTGCTGCCCGTGGACATCGTGTCTCTCGTCCTGGAGCTCCTTGAGTTCAGCCTGTCCCATAACTTTTTTGTCTTCAAGGGGTCCTTCTACCTGCAGCTCCAGGGGACCGCAATGGGGGCCTCTTTTGCCCCTCCTATGCGAACCTTTTCCTGGGCTGTGGGAGAGGGACCTCTTCATGTCAGATCGGCTGCCGTCGATGTCCCGCGCTCATTTATGGGCGCGGTACATCGACGACATCTTTGTAATCTGGCATGGGTCTGAATTTGAATTCCACAACCTGATAGACAGTTTAAATTTAAACGATATAAATATCAGGATAACATATAAGCTCGATAGAGCTCTGGCTGAATTCTTGGATGTCTCCGTGGCGAGGGGCACTGATGGCTACGTGCGCACTGACATTTATAGGAAGCCAACGGCCTCGAATGCCTTGTTGCATGCCTCTTCCTCACATCCTCCATTCATGATAAGATCTGTCCCGGTAGGACAGTTTCTGCGTCTCCGCAGAATCTGTTCCTCCGATTCAGACTATAATGATCGGGCACAAGAGCTAAAAATTCGGTTTTTGGAGCGAGGATACAGTCACCGCTCCATTAAATACGCGGCTAATAGGGCAAGACATCTCTCACGCAATGAGGTCCTATATAAAAATAAACCAACTAGACAAGACAAACAAATCCGTTTTGTAACCACCTACCATGGACAATTCACAGAGATGCGCAAATGTCTGGATAGAGCGTGGCCTATCCTACAGACAGATGCAACCCTCTCAAAGATCTTACCTACACGTCCTAAAATTGCCATTAGAAGGTCGAAAAATTTGCGTGACCTTTTGGTGTCAAGCCACTATGATGCGTCCACACAACAAAAAACGTTTTTAGATTTACTCCCAAAAAGAGTGGGCTGTGTCCCTTGTGGGAGATGCATATCGTGTCCCAATATCGAGAGAGCAAGTTCTTTTACAAATGCACTAGGCACAAAAACCTTTAGCATTCGTAAATTTATTACATGCAACACCATTGGGGTGATTTATTATGCTGTGTGCCCCTGTCCCAAAATTTATATTGGGTTAACTACACGCGCTCTAAAGGTTCGTATAAGGGAACATGTGCTGGCGATTAATGGAGCGTTAAATTGTGAGGACGTAAAATAATTGAAAACTCTGCCGAGACATTTCCACCAGTACCATCAGTGCAGGGGTGATCTCCTGATGGCACGTGGGATAGATGTTGTTGACTTGGGAATAAGGGGTGGTCCCCTCTCCAAAAGACTTTCGCAACTGGAGACAAGGTGGATTTGGCGCCTTGGTACTCTCCAACCTCTGGGACTTAATGAAAATTGGAACTTCGCATCCTTTTTGTAGACTACATTAAAATCTGGGCTGTATTTTCTATCAGTGACCTAATCAGGTTTCTTTTAACTTTATTTTTATCTAGGTCTGGCTACAGCTAAATATATGGGATAGATTTTGAACAACTGGTGGTTTGATATTGGTACCTTATGTACTTGACCATATCATTTCCGAAACAACACAATGGAATCTACTATCTGCGAAAATAACTGAAAGAGCGACTACACTCAGAGGATGCCATATCTTGAGTATACCTAAATGGAGGACATCATATATCCACTACAACTGTGGTTTACTATTTACAGGATTGTCTCTACATCTCCTGAAATAATTATATATTCATGTTTTATGTCCAACTCTGTACCTACTATTCGTGCCCTATACTCTGTTGAATAATGGTATTTCCCCTATTTATATATTCCTAATATCACAGGCAGATACCTACTTCTTATATGTTATGGCAGTTTGTGCAGTATTTTAGAAATATATAGACCACAATAAGCCAGATAGGCTTCTACTTCATTTGTGCCCGGTGACGAGACGCGTCCCCGCCGTCTCCATGGTGCCGTGACGCGGGAGGCGTTGCCGCTCTTTGATTCGCTCCGGCCGGTCACGTGTTCCACGTGACCGCGGACGCGATGCGTCTCCCTGCCTCGCGGCTTCCGGGTTGCGGCGTGCACGCGATGGTGCACACCGGAGCGCAATCCCCCTTGGCTGGCCAGCCTTCTTAAACGTCTCCCTCACGGATTCTGGTGACCCCCTGACGAAGGTCGCCCGAAACGGCTGTTAGGGGTCGGCACCCCTTACCCGGACCAGGAACCACTTGGTGAGAGACATCAGGACATCTGCTTGTCAGATGCCAGCGATTGTTGCCATTCAGTGTTAGACTCTGTGCTCTCTATTACTAGGTAGTATCTGAATTCAGTTGGTTCATTCATATGTGTGTGATATATAACTGCACACATTCTAAGGGCCCTTTCACATCAGCGTTTTTTTCAAATCGCGGCAGATGCGGTGAAAAAACCGCATCTGCCGCGATTACCGCATACCGGCTGCACTTGCGGCGCGGTTGCGGTTTTTGCCATGCAAAGTATAGGCGGACTTGCGGCAGGTGCGGCAAGTGCGGTTTTGCACTTGCGGCAGGTGCGGCCGCGAAAAAAAACCGCAGTCAGCCGCGGTTTTTTTCGCGGCCGCACCTGCCGCAAGTGCAAAACCGCACTTGCCGCACCTGCCGCAAGTCCGCCTATACTTTGCATGGCAAAAACCGCAACCGCGCCGCAAGTGCAGCCGGTATGCGGTAATCGCGGCAGATGCGGTTTTTTCACCGCATCTGCCGCGATTTGAAAAAAAACGCTGATGTGAAAGGGCCCTAACATATATATGTACAAACAGATGTATACAACTTTACATGTATAACAGATATATATAACCTTGCTTTTGTACTTTTTATGGACCCAATACTTAATAGTTCATAGATATCCAGAGTGTAATTTGTTATACTTCAGAAATTTTTCCATACTATGTTGGTGTCTGTTTCTGGATAGGTGTGTGCCCACCACCTGTGGTTGTTACCCAGGTTCCTCTGTTCCCCATTCCAATTTATACTGGTTTTAACCTATAAATAAATCAATTTGCATAATACTGAGCTGTCGCGTTTAACTTTGTTTTATCTATAATAGCAGTCCAGTATGACTATCCAGATTATTCACTGTTTTTTGGTATAAATGATATCACATGTCAAACAATTTACCGGTTGGTGCAGTAGATTCTTAGAAAACCACAGACTCCTTATTCATGATCTGCATGTTTTTGAGTCTGTGTACTTGAATAATTAATTGAAAGGGGGGCATTCAAAATAATAGCAGTGTGGAGTTCAATTAGTGAGGTCAATCATTCTGTGAACAAACAGGTGTATATATATATTACACACACACACTTATGAATTTAAAAAAAAAAAAAAAATGATTTTTTTTTTAACCAGAAGCGGGAACACCATTCTCGTCTTCTTTGTTCTTCAATACCTGTCAATTTTTTTTTTTTTTTTTAAAAAGTCACCAATCCTTTAAAAGGATTCTTTCCTATCTTCCAAAGTCTCACAATCATGATAACTTGGCAGCTCCAAGGCAGTCGCTCAGGAACTTTATCAGTGCTTGAATGGCGGACAATTTAATTCTCGTTACTCCGAAGCATGTAAAATATGCCAAGAACGCAGCATCAAATAGGTTTTTATTATCATCAATGCTTGTACTGCTGGTAATAAATTCATCAGAACAGCGGCACATATCACTCACTGTATTTATGTCAAGTGGGTGATCCCAAGCGGATGTCTACCAGTCCTCTTTGCATGGTGTATTGTCTTTGGGTCAAGCTGTTTTAGACCACGGAGCGTGAATGTTCGGCTTTATAAGAAAAATATCAAAGTATTTCTCTGAGCAATGTCAGTATCTTGCTGGACTCACCGCCTCCATCTGTAGTGGAATAACACACAAAATTTCATATTAAATATGGTGGACTGTATGATGTGGGGGGTATTATATTGCAGTGTTTTGTTTTAGGAAAAATTAGCCAATTAAAAATCCAAAATAAACGGTGTTACATGTCTATTTCTTCTTCATATATGTAGCATATTCTTTCAGGATGCATGTATATAGTGCGATTTATTCTTCTAAAGGGTAATTTTTTGGGGGAGTGAAAATCTGTAAGGGTGGATTTAAAAACAGCAGATGTGTTTATAAAATTTCTGATTTTGATGAATAATAATGTAATCAATAATCAGTTTTATTATTAATAGACATTTCTTACTACTTGGTAATTACATCAAAAGTGGCTAAAAATGTCTTCCTATCTGCTTAAAAGGGAACCAACCACCCCCAATGACCCCCCCGGACTATTAATATCAGTCCCTACACACAGCACATACATGTGCTGCAATGATTTTTGCTAAAAAAACTGTTTTTTAAAACTAAAGATAATGATTTTTAAAGTTTAAAACCGAATGGACGGATGGGCGGTACTTATCTGTGGCAAAAGCCGAGATCTGATGTCACTCATCCCCCCGTCTCCCCTCGCAGCAGTTATGGCCAGCCCTTTCTTCAGCGTCACTGCCTGGTGCACGGGCTCGCATGCCCGTGCACACGTCATCATCTACAGCCGGGAAGCGAGCGCGCGCTCTGACTTCCATAGCCGAGCGCAGGAAGTCAGAGCGCGCGCTCGCTTCCCGGCTGTAGATGATGACGTGTGCACGGGCATGAGATCCCGTGCACCAGGCAGTGACGCTGAAGAAAGGGCTGGCCATAACTGCTGCGAGGGGAGACGGGGGGATGAGTGACATCAGATCTCGGCTTTTGCCACAGATAAGTACCGCCCATCCGTCGCTCCGGTTTTAAACTTTAAAAATCATTATCTTTAGTTTTAAAAAACAGTTTTTTTAGCAAAATCATTGCAGCACATGTATGTGCTGTGTGTAGGGACTGATATTAATAGTCCGGGGGGGGTCATTGGGGGTGGTTGGTTCCCTTTAAAAGGGTTTTCAGAGCAGGTCACTTTCACATCAAGAGGTGAGAAGGCTGATGATGTGGCATAGGTAGAATCCAATGAGTATGTGATCACAGGTTCTATTCTAATCATTATAATAGATCTATGGAAGATACCAGACAGCCATGCACATGCAAGGTGTCTGAATAGCTAAATATATGAGACACAAACGACAATACTTACATCCTTAAGCATTTATCCTTCCCACCACTGGCTACTCTTTGTCCATCGGGGCTCCAGTCAACAGCAAAGACCTAAAGTGAGATTTTTGCATGATAAAGTATGTTTGTTTTTTTTCACTGAGTAAATTAGTTCTATCAATGGTCATAAATGACTCCCTGAAAAAGGATACTCTATAAATGCACGTAAAATTCTTCTGTACAGTTTAGTAATAAATACAGATCTAAATCCAATATGCCACACATTTAATTCTTGGATTGTATTATATGGCAGATTATTCTTTTCTCTTTGTTCTTTTTCATTTAAGGAAATACTGTTAAAAATCAAGTACATGCAATATTCTAACGCATTTTTATTATTATTATTTTTTTTTTAAATGGTCCCTTGTGCCGTGGAGGGGTATGACTTGATGGTGGGGAGTGAGAAAGGGGGAAGAAGAACTGGAGGATTCAAGCTGGAGTGATGGACTCTGGACGTAACAACTAATAATGATGACGTATCTCTATATGATGCAAAGGATTGAGGGAGTATGCTGAGGGGAGGGGGGTGGTTCAGGGGAGGGTTTGTTTCTTTACACGGAATGTAAAATGTTATATTGGTTGTAATTTGTATTTGAACAAACTGAGTTAATGAAAAGTTATCTGTTTCAAAAAAAAAGAAAAAAAAAAAAAAAAAAGGTCCCTTGTGCTTACCTCACGTTCATATATAAAGGGATACTCTAAAATTGAATATTTAGCTTTCTGATGATAAGCAATGTACACATGCAATTCAGGGAGTCACTTTTCCATTTAAAAACGAGTAAGGGCCAATCAGAAGCTGTGGCCCCAAAGATCAACCAAGTGGGATCAAATTGTGACAGAACATGCACTCTAGATTTGGGATTTAATTTGCAGCTAGTCCTTCATGTACACATACACACTTGGTTTGGGATTAAATTTACAGCTAGTCCTTCATGTACACATACACACTTAGTTTGGGATTAAACTTGCAGCTAGTCCTTCATGTACACATACAAACTTGGTTTGGGATTAAATTTGCAGCTATTCCTTCATGTACACATACGTACTTGGTTTGGGATTAAACTTGCAGCTATTCCTTCATGTACACATACGTACTTGGTTTGGGATTAAACTTGCAGCTATTCATGTACACATACACACTTGGTTTGGGATTAAACTTGCAGCTATTCCTTCATGTACACATACACACTTGGTTTGGGATTAAACTTGCAGCTATTCATTCATGTACACATACACACTTGGTTTGGGATTAAAGGGAACCTGTCACCTAATCTATGGCCCCTAAACTATCACTACCTGCCCCTACAGACCCTAACTAGCTCCCTAACCATCCCTGCCTGACCTAATATGGCTTTATATAAGGTGAAATAAACACTTTATAAACTTACATGATTGGTGGCAGTGGGGCGTTCCTGACAGTAGGGCGGGGTCCCCAGAGCCGCGCTCCCCCCGCCTCGCTCCCTTCCTAACGCCCTAATGGGCGGCATTGTGGATTTGAAGAGCGGGGGAGCCCAGTGGAATCATCCCGCCCCGCTCTTCATGACGCGAGACCGGAAACCGCGTCATTTCCGGTCCGCGCATGCCCAGTGCGGCGGGTGAAGCCGACGCGAGTCCCGGCGTCGCTAAGCAACGATCGGGAGCGTCTTCGGAAGGTGAGTATCGGCGGCCCCCCCCCTCCCAAAACTGCACATATATATGTGTGTGTAATCCACATGTATATATGGATTACACACACATATATATATATTCACTTTGATTAGGCACATTTCATATGTGCATCTCTATATATATATATATATATATATAGTTAGATTATATATATGTGTGTGTGCATGTGTATATATATATATATATATATATATATATATATATATGTGTGTGTGTGCACATATATGTATATATATATATGCACACACAAAAAAAATAATATATAGATATAGTGTTAGAGTATATTTATATTTGCATGTATATGTGCACATACATATATATATATATATGTATATATAATCTATGTATGTGCACATATACATGCAAATATAAATATACTCTAACTATATATATATATATTATTTTTTTGTGTGTGTGTGCATATATTATATATATATATATATATATATATATATATATATGTATGTAACTATATATACACATATATATATGTGTGTATATATGGTTAGATAGATTATATATATATATATATGTGTATATATAGTTACATATATATATATATATATATATATATATACAGAAATATATAGTAAATTACACATATTATGCATGTGTGTGTAAATGTATATACATATACATATATGTGGATACTAAGACATATAAATATATATGTATATGTGTGCATATGAATATATACACACGTGTATACATATGATTAGCCACATATATACATAATGTCTGTATATAGTAATATATATCTGTATCTATAGATATGTATATATACACATGTATATATATCTATATGCACAGAAATACATATACATATTATATATATATATATATATATATATATATATATATATATATATATATATATATATATATATACAAAAAAAGTCCGTTCACTGGGCACTGCTAAGTTAGGAGAAGTGCTTATTTTTTCATATGGGTATATGCGAGGTGGGGCATTGCTGGCCGCCTCTGGGTGCCCGCTATATATCACATCAATAATAGCATAAAAAGAAAAAAGATAGCGGCACTCACCGGGCGTGTTTCAAAGGTGCTTTATTTGGGTACCCTCATTCCAGGGCCCCACTCAGGAGGGAGGGGGTGCAGAGACAGCAGAGATGACGGATCTCTGTTTCGGGGCTCCTACCCCTTCCACGGACCTCAATGTCTCATTGACCTAGACAGCTGTGGGCTGCCATCCACCCCCTACTACCTAGGTGTACCTGGCTGGCAAAGAAAAAAAACGGCGTGGGGCTTCGCCGCATTTTTCTTTGCCAGCCAGGTACAACTAGGCAGCTGAGGGCTGGAATCCCCAGCGTAGGGAGGCCCAAGCGTTCTGGGCCACCCCCGCTGAGAATTGCAGCTCGCAGCCGCCCCAGAATATTGCGCTTTTATAGAAGCGCAATATTCTGGAGCTGTACCCAGCTCTTCCAGCTGCCCTGTGGCGGTGGCAGACTGGGTAATAAGGGGTTAATGCCACCTTTATTTTAGCAGCTGGCACTAAGCCCGAGATTTATAATGTCGCGCCAATGTTAGACACGGCCATTATGAATCTCTATTTAGTAGTAAAGAAGACACAACACCGAGAAAATTTTTTTATTACAACAAAAAACACAAACACGTATTTTGACTCCATCTTTATTACTCCCACATACCCATCCAGGATCCTGGTAGAGGTCCGTCCGTTAGTGAAGATTCCCTAAAAATTATATTTGAAGGCTCGTGCAGTGAAGCATTCATGGTCTATCACCTGAGGTCGGATAAAGCAATGTGTTTCTCTGACCTCATGTGAAACTTCCCACTTCACAGCGTGACCCCCATTGAGTGAGTTTTCTGTTACCGATGTGAACAGGGTGACATCAGTGTAGATCACCTGAGGTCAGGTAGAGTGACGAGGATTAACTCTGACCTCAGGTGAAGTTTACTGCGTCACCCAAGTCACAGCGTTACACAAAACTTACAGACCCTCTCACCCTCAGTCTCTCTCTCTACAAAATAAATATATATGTGTGTATATACACATATACACACACACACACAAGTATATATATATATACATGCACACATATACATAGATAATGTGTGTATACTGATATGTATGTCTGTATATACAGCTATGTATTTATACATATATATATATACATACACACGTATATGTATGTGTGTATAAGAATGTGTGTGTATCTGTGTGTGTATGTGTATGTATATATATATATATATATATATATATATATATATGTATTTCTGTGCATATAGATATATATACATGTGTATATATACATATCTATAGATACAAATATATATTACTATATACACACATTATGTATATATGTGGCTAATCATATGTATACACGTGTGTATATATTCATATGCACACATATACATATATATTTATATGTCTTAGTATCCACATACATGTATATACATTTACACACATATGCATAATATGTGTAATTTACTATATATTTCTGTATATATATATATATATGTATGTAACTATATATACACATATATATATATATATATATATATATATATATATATAATCTATCTAACCATATATATATGTGTATATATAGTTACATACATACACATATATATATATATATATATATATATATAATATATGCACACACACACAAAAAAATAATATATATATATATAGTTAGAGTATATTTATATTTGCATGTATATGTGCATATACATAGATTATATATACATATATATATATATATATGTATGTGCACATATACATGCAAATATAAATATACTCTAACTATATATATATATATTATTTTTTTGTGTGTGTGTGCATATATTATATATATATATATATATATATATATATATATATATATATATATATACATATATGTACACACACATGCACACACACATATATATAATCTAACTATATATGTGCAGTTTTGGGAGGGGGGGGGCCGCCGATACTCACCTTCCGATGACGCTCCCGATCGTTGCTTAGCGACGCCGGGACTCGCGTCGGCTTCACCCGCCGCACTGGGCATGCGCGGACCGGAAATGACGCGGTTTCCGGTCTCGCGTCATGAAGAGCGGGGCGGGATGATTCCACTGGGCTCCCCCGCTCTTCAAATCCACAATGCCGCCCATTAGGGCGTTAGGAAGGGAGCGAGGCGGGGGGAGCGCGGCTCTGGGGACCCCGCCCTACTGTCAGGAACGCCCCACTGCCACCAATCATGTAAGTTTATAAAGTGTTTATTTCACCTTATATAAAGCCATATTAGGTCAGGCAGGGATGGTTAGGGAGCTAGTTAGGGTCTGTAGGGGCAGGTAGTGATAGTTTAGGGGCCATAGATTAGGTGACAGGTTCCCTTTAAACTTGCAGCTATTCATGTACACATACACACTTGGTTTGGGATTAAACCTGCAGCTATTCCTTCATGTACCCATACACACTTGGTTTGGGATTAAACTTGCAGCTATTCATGTACACATACACACTTGGTTTGGGATTAAACTTGCAGCTATTCCTTCATGTACACATACACACTTGGTTTGGGATTAAACTTGCAGCTATTCCTTCATGTACACATACACACTTGGTTTGGGATTAAACTTGCAGCTATTCATGTACACATACACACTTGGTTTGGGATTAAACTTGCAGCTATTCCTTCATGTACACATACACACTTGGTTTGGGATTAAACTTGCAGCTATTCATTCATGTACACATACACACTTGGTTTGGGATTAAACTTGCAGCTATTCATTCATGTACACATACACACTTGGTTTGGGATTAAACTTGCAGCTATTCATTCATGTACACATACACACTTGGTTTGGGATTAAACTTGCAGCTATTCATGTACACATACACACTTGGTTTGGCAGAGCCTTCAGCTGTTCTTAATGGGGAGAAGGGAGTAAGTTTCTCCAAAGTACAGATCAAGGAGGCCAATACAGAGATATGATAGTCATCTGGTCGGAGCAACATCGACAAGTTTGGATGACTCTTCTGTAAAGTGTATGGGAGTTTTTCATTGAAATGCTGTATTAGACCACATTGAGCATTTTTATTGTTTTTGCATGGAGCAGGAATACCTTGGGTACACACACAATCATGCAAGCCATGTGCACAAGATGGTTGGTAATTTTACTTAAGCATATTTGCAAAGTTGCTTAATTTTTTAATTAAAGTGCATAGTAACCAAAATGATAAAGTGTGATTGGGCCTTAAACAAGGAAAGAAATATAAATACACACTGTGTGTGTGTTTCATACCTCATCTGCATGTCCTGGTAGGTCCACAAACAACTTCATTGTCTTAGCATCCCAAACTTTAAGTGTGCTGTCACTGCTTCCACTAACTAAAAGCCGACTATCTGCAGACCAAGCAATCTGATACACAGCGGAGACATGACCACGTAAGGAAGCCAAGTACCTGCATTTCAAGAAAATACATTGTATACAGTTATAGAAGTGTAAGTATATATAAACCAAAATATTTTTTGTGGCCAATAATACTAGCATTTTTATGTTAAGGATTTTCTTCACAGGGTAATCATTATACCTCTACCAAATTAGGCAATTGCATCAGAGACCTTGTCTTTCAGTTGGGTAGCACTCTTAGCGTTTCAGTCACACTCCTCTTCAAACTATTCAAGTCCATTGCATTGTGATTGATGCTCCACACTGGCCCGACGTCCCAGCAATGTCTTAGTAAATCCCGCACTTACACACTGACCATCAGCTGCATGGCATATGCAGCAAATGTGGCTGTATGTCACCAATTGCAGGCTGTGTGCGCTCACAAGGAGCAGTCAGATAGCCTGTGACTCACAGCGGCTCCAGAGCATGTACATATATGAAATGAAACGAAGGACGTACACGGATGGCTTGATGGTTAGTGCACATGCGCAGGACTTATCAGGAGACTGCTGTGATGTAGAGTAAGTCAAGACAATCAAACTGCGATGGGTTTAACAATTTAAAGAGGACTGTGACTAAAACCCTGGAAAGCGCCACCCCCATGCCTGAAAAAGTCTATGATGCAATCACCTAATGTTAAAAAGTGTTTTTTTTAGATAAATGCTGGGACAATTTGATTGAGAAACCATGTCAGTGATGTACATTACATCACTAACAAGATATTGGGCACAGTTTACTATACAAAAATTACATGTCATATTCCCTTTAAGAATTGCAGTTCAAACAATAGCTGCAATTCTCAAGTCAGCAAATTGTAGATGTGATTCATATGCAGAATGGGGGAAAGACTATTAAAGTGGACCTTTCACCAAATTATTCATGTTGAACTTGACACACAATATAAGAGTGTTAAAACAAGAATTGCCTTATGTAAACAACAGGGGCTAAACCCGAGATGGGGGGCCCCAATGAAGCTACTTAGTTTAAACATACACACAGAGAAGGAGTCAAAGCTTCAGATGTTGCAAATTAGGTGTGGATTTATTCATACACCATCAAGGACAAGTTAAGGAGAGGTGGTGGTGCAAAGTGTTCAACCTTAAATAGATACAGGTCTGGGCAGAGATATTACAGAGTCACATAGTGTAGATTACATTCATCTTTACAATGCACAAATGTTCCATATATATATATATATATATATATATATATATATATATATATATATATATATAAGCATAACATAAAAACTAATTATGGTCACCTTATCTCATCAAACCAGACCATCAATATTCACAGTACCCATACTAATTCCAATTATTACACATCACAATGTGACCATGTCACGTATTATTGTAGCAACATATGGATCAATACAGTACACATGAATTCTTCACAAAAAAAAGCTAACAAGGTGCCATTCAATTCAAGAAAAAAGGCGGCATTCACCATTAGTAGATCTTTTGCTTTATTGCATTGGTGTGGGGAGGGGGTGCAGAGGGGGTGCAAATGCTAAAGTGCATGTAACAGTGCATAACAGCAACAGAGATTAATTATATGACACAGACTCATACATTAATTTCCCGTACTGCCAGTAGCCATGGAGAGATACACTATGCAGGGGAGACCAGGTAGGTGACCTCAACCTACCTACCGCAGTCCGCAGCTACAGGAGCTGTCCCTTGCTGAAATTTCAAAATCGTGGCTAGCTCCCGGATAGCCACAGTTCTGAAATCTCTGCCGGGAGCTCTCCAGGTGCTGAAGTTCAGCGCTGGACGCCGTTGAACTTCAGCACCCGGCGTCGGGCAGCCGGATCAGATTTTCTGTCGGATTTAGCAAGATCGGGCGCCCATAGCCTCCCATGTTAGGGCAGATTTTTGCTCCGGACACAAAACCGCTGCAGCCCTGGATCCTTAAAACCGTGGTGTGAAGCAGGCCTAAGAAAAACAACTGGTGTCAGTTATCGTACTTATCCCCAGTTAATCTACTCTAGTGGGGCAGCGCTATAATAGCAGATTTTGTACAATCCATGCACAGAAGAGGCAGACTTTGTGGGGAAAAAAAAATAACAAAGGATAAAATCACTTACTTTCCAGTTTTACCATCCCACAATTTAATAGATTTGTCAAAGGAAGCACTTGCAACAATTCTGGTGTCAGGAGAAAACAGAACTTCATTGATGAGAGCCTGGTGTCCTGTCATCCTCTGTAATGGCTTCTTATCTTCAGCTGGTGCCCAGAGGAATAATGTGAAGTCATCAGAGCCAGACACGAGCCTCTCAGGATCTTTTCCCTGTGTGAAACCACAAACTAATGTAAAAAAGTATTCCAAGCAAGCAAGTGATATGCAATTCACACTGGTTTGTTAAAACTGCATAAAATAATAAAGACATTCTACAATTAGGAAATACATCATGCCAGAGTCGCGCAGTCACAAGTCTACAGGAGCAACAAAAACAACCCAAACAGGTCACATTCCAGAATATGCTAAAGAACCGAGTATTCATGGAAAAACAGAACATTCACTCTAGTGTTATTTCTAATTTATTGCTATATAATGATTTACATGTTGTTCAATACTCCAATATCTACATGGTAAGTCAAATCTTTGCCTTGGTTTCAAGATTTTATTGTATCCAACTTTCTGCTTACTACAAAATCCTTAATTAAGATATATTCCTACAAGTCTTTATTCATCTTTACTCACCCGAACTTGGTTGTATCTCTGTAAAGCTTTTTCTTTCAGCTGCTCCACTAAATGGTAACAAAAATAAAACAAATATTGGTTTTCACATGTCATTGGATATGCATAAAAGGTTTTAAGACATATCATATTCCTCTAGATCACACAATTTTAATCCTAGTAGCTTTCTTTAACCCCTTTCTTATTTTATCTTAGATTTTTGTGTACTCACCGTAAAATCTTTTTCGCTTAGCCTCTAATTGGGGGACACAGGACAATGGGCTATGCTATTCTGCCACAAGGAGGCGACACTAAGCAATTGATAGACAAGCACAGTGGCTCCTCCCCAGCAGTCTATAACCCCTGACTGACATAGTCTAGCCAGTTTTGTGCTAAAGGAGTAGGAGGAATAACTACATAAGCCGGTAAGGCAACCATGAACTTAAAAACAAGAAAACATCAACCACAACAAGGCCAACTCACCACAGGGAGGGTGCTGTGTCATCCAATTAGAGGCTAAGAGAAAAGGATTTTAAAGGCGAGTACACAAAAATCTCCTTTCATCCTTCGCCTCATTGGGGGACACAGGACGATGGGACGTCCCAAAGCAGTCCCTGGGTGGGAAAAAACATCCACATTCTGAAATGGCAGACTCGCATCTGCTGAGGCCTGCGTATGAACACAATCGTGTTTTACTACAGTGTGAAGACTGGACCAGGTGGCAGCTTTGCACACCTGCTAAGCCGTAGCATGGTGCCGAATAGCCCAGGAAGCACCCACCGCGCGTGTGGAGTGAGCACTCAACCCTGACGGAATGGGCAAATTGCGTAGGGAATAAGCTTCCTGAATGGTAAGCTTAATCCAGCTGGCAAGAGTGGCCTTGGACGCAGCCATCCCTTTAAGGTGCCCTTCTGGAAGGACGAAAAGGGAGTCCGACTTCCTGAAAGATGCTGTCCTGGAGACATAAATCCGGAGCGCACGGACCAGATCCAGGGTGTGCAGAGCCTTTTCAATGCGGATGCACCGGAGCCGACCAGAAGGACGGGAGACAAATGTTTTCGTTCAAATGGAAAGGGGAAACCAACATGGGAAGAAAGGACGGCACGGACGCAGCATCACCTTATCCTGGTGAAACGTGAGGAAAGGTGCCTTGCAAGAGAGTGCCGCCAGTTCAGATACCCGCCCGAATGGAGGTGATCGCCACGAGAAAAAACACCTTCTGAGAAAGAATGCGTAGCGAGACTTCCCTGAGAGGTTCGAAGGGCGGCTTCTGAAGCACCTCCAGGACCAGATTTAGGTCCCAGACCTCCAAGGGCCTCCTATACGGTGGAACAATCCGAGAGACACCCTGCAAGAAAGTAAGAACCTGGGGTCTCGTGGCCAATCGGAGCTGAAAAAGCATGGACAGAGCCGTAACTTGCACTTTGAGAGAGCCTAGAGAAAAGCCCTTATCCAGACCAGATTGAAGAAAACCTAGGATCGCTGGAAGCGAAAAATGCAAGGGCGGAAGACCTCCAGATTCACACCAGGCAAAGAAAGCCTTCCATGTCCTGTGGTATATACGGGCGGAGAAAAGGTTTTCTCGCACAGGCCATAGTGCGCGCAACCTCTTCGAAAATCCCGCCCGAGTCAAAATTCGGGCCTCAAGGGCCACACCATCAAACGAAGGGGTCCCTGAGTTCTGATGACAAAATGGGACCTGAGAGAGAAGATCCGGACAGTCCGGCAGACGCCAGGGGACATCTGCAGGGAGCTGCACGAGATCAGGTACCATGGTCTCCTCGGCCAAACTAGGGCCACTAGAATCACTGGGACGTGCTCCAATCTGATCTTCTGAATCACTCTGGGAATGAGGGCTGGAGGAAGGAAGATGTAAGGAAGATAAAACGGTGTCCAAGTCTGGACCAGGTGCCCGATCCCAGGGCTCGCGAGAGCAGGCAAAGAAGTTGGGAACCTCTACATTCATTCGCGACGCCATGAGGTCCACATCCGGAGTCCCGAAGCACTGCAGATCTGGCGGAATACTTCTGGATGGAGAGCGCATTCTCCCGAGGCAAGGCCCTGATGGCTGAGAAAGTTCGCAGCCCAATTGTCGATCCCCGGGATGTGAACTGCTGAGAGGACAGCTCCGGAGGACTCGGCCCAGCGGAGGATTGGTTCCACCTCCTGCATAGCTGACTTGCTGCAGGTTCTGCCCTGATGGTTGACATATGCCACAGCCGTGGCATTGTCCGACTGAATGCGGATGTGACGGCCCTTCAGGAGACGATGAAAGCTTTTCAACGCCAAGTAGATGGCCTGAATCTCCAGGAGATTTATGGGCAGAGAAGACTCCGTTGAGGTCCACCGAACCTGGGCTGTGTGATGGCAAAAAAAACCACTCCCCAGCCGAGGAGACTGGCATCGGTGATCAGCACGTCTCACCGGGCCGGCAGAAAGGATCTCCCCCGAGAGAGAGATGACAGGATCAGCCACCATCGGAGAGAGTGCCTCGTTGACATAATGAACATGGAATCACAGAGAAAAAAAAATAAAAATCTATCAATCGTTTCCAGAGCAGACATATAATCAATAATCAATAGCACTGATAGACAGGCCTGTATCTGGATTAAGCAGTGGGTAAACCCCTACAAATTCGTATACATCTTAGAGACAGACAGGTTAGTCATCAAACATCAGAATGCATCAAATAACTGGAAAAGACATGTGAAACCCAGGAAGGAGCAAAGGCAACTAATGTGCATTGTTGTCAAAGGTGCCTGTAAAATTACCATCATTGCCCACTAAGGGTATAATTGCAGCCAGTCGGACCAAAGGACCACACCCTTTTCTCTGTGATCCACTGTTCTTATGTCATTAGTGCATCCTGTTCATTGCAGCCAGTCTGATGTTAGCAGCTTGTCTGCTCTTTAATTGTTTTAAATGTTTGTCATGCACATGTGTGTACTGTTTTTTCTATGGATAATAAAATGTATTGAGATATATTAATTGGCTTGATCCCGGTCCATTCTACACGCTATCTTTTCCTTCCCTTTGCATAATTATATAAGCTGGGATTTGGTGATCCTTCTTGTGCCGTACCTACCTACATGTCTATATTAGAGTGTCTACCGTGACGCGGACATTGTCCTCGCAATCCCAAAGACTGACCCTTGATCAAAGGTCGTTCAAGTAGGAGAACAGAGACTCCCGGAATACAGGATGTCATGACAGCCGCCATGACCTTGGTGAAACTCGCGGGCAGTCGCCAATCCGAAGGAAGAGCGACAAACTGTAATGTCCCGTAGACAGCAAAGCAGAACCTCTGATGTGCCTCAGATGTCGGGATATGCAGGATATGTCTCGAATATCGATGGAAGCGAGGAACTGCCCCTGTTGCACGGACGCGATGACGGAACGAAGAGATTCCATCCGAAAATGCCGGGTCCGAACAAACTTGGTGAGTCGTTTCAAATCCAGAAAGGCACGGGAAGACTTCTTGGGCACGACAAACAGATTTGAATAGAATCCCTGGAACCGCTCCTTTTGAGGTACTGGAACGACAACTCCCGCTCGCCGGAGGGAGTCGATGGCCTGAAAGAAGGCGCGCGCCTTTGCCAGTATTCCCGGGGTTTGGAAGGGAAGAATCTTTTGGGGAGGCGAGTGTGAAACTCAATGCTGTAGCCTAAAGACACCAATTCCCGAACCCACTTGTCATCTGTGACAGCGAGCCAGACGTGCTGAAAGCGAAAAAGTCGGCCACCAACTTGGGAGGTATCTTCCGGAGGAATCGAGTCAGGAAGAGGAGAACCTCCGAGACCCGGACTCCTTCGACTTGGCCTGTCGGTTGCGGGACTGCCAGCTTGAACTCGACTTGTTAGGGGCCTGGGAACCCGTCTGTGCGAGGCGAATGGGACGGCTGTGACGCGCGAGAAGTAGACCACCCGAACAAGTTCCGAAAGGACTGGAAATTTGCCTGTTGACCCTTGGTAAACTTATGCTTGGGTTTCTGCTGAGGAAGAGAGGTACTTTTACCTCCCGTAGCGTCTGAGATTATCTTATCAAGCTTTTCCCCAAAGAGACGCCCGCCTAAATAGGGCAAATCGCAATGACGACTGAAGCCGCCACCGCAGTGCAATTGCCCGCATCAATAGAGACGTGAACCAAGAAATCCCCTGCTACAGAAATCTGAGCGGCCAGATCCAACAACTCTGGATCTGAATCCCGGTGACATAAGACGGAATGCAAATCACCTGCCCAGGTCCCAATGGCCTTAGCCACCCACATGGAGGCGAAGGAGGGGGATAGGGACAAGCTTGAAGCCTCAAACACCGATTTTGACAAGTGTTCCAGCTGACAATCGGTGGCATCCTTGATAGAAGCGCCATCAGGGAGAGAGAGCAGAGTCTTTGAGGCCAAACGGGACACCGGAGGGTCCACCTGCGGAGGGTCTGCCCAGGCTTGTGATACCACTGGCAAGAAGGGGGTAACAGGCCTCGATCACCTTACGATTACCAAAACGTTTATCAGGCTGGGACCAATGTCTCTGCAGAACCTCCTGAATTTCAGGGTGGTCTAAAGAATTTTTGAGGTCTCTTGGGTCTCTTGAAGGAGACCACGTGGTCTGAGGGTGCGACCGGGGCTGGGTCAGCCCCTGACAAGGCCTGATTAACGGGCGAGACCAGGTCGTCCACCATGGCAAGAGTATCAGAGGAGGCCGAATCAAAGGGTGCCTCCTGGTCCGGATCCGAATCAGGATTACGGAGCTTACCAGACGACCGTGAGTCATTGGACATGCTCCTTGTAGGTGAGGCACGAGAACCCTGTGATGGTGCCGTGGAAGAGCTCCTGCGGAGCCTCTTCCTATCTTCCTACCAGGATCATGGAAGAGAGGGGAGGTACAAGCTTGTGCCCAAGAACGTGTCTCTTCGTGACCGGAGTGGTCGCCCTGGGAGCTAGGTCGGTCTGAGGTGCAGGGTGAATATCGGGGCTGCAGCGCCCGGATCAGTGTCTCAGAAAATAGCTGCATAGATTGGCTCACGGATTGCTATAACGCAACCGCCCATTCAGGTGTAGCAGGGCCATTAGAGAACGTATCCTCACCAGTGGGGGGCTTGCACAGTGGCAGAGGCACAGGGCTGTGTGGAAACAGAGGCACAGACCTGGCAGAGCGTAGTAGAACAACCGCTTGGCAGAACCGTCTTACATGCAGTGCAAGAGGCATAATACACAGTAATGACCTTTGGTGCCTTCTTGTTTTTATTGCCTGACATAGGCAAAATTCCCCCTGCTACACACAGTAGAATTATACACTGCAAACAGACAGGTTAGGGCTACAGCCAAAATAATGTATTGCCGCTGAGCACACATACAGACAGATTAGGTCTGGAGCAGAAACAACAGATCGCTGGTGAGCCCTGTCACCTGGAAATGACAGCAAGCATAGCGCTGGCCCAGGATCCTGTGTCCCCCTGCAGAGCTCCGACTGTGCCCACATGTAAGGTCCCTCTGCTGCAGAAAATGGCGCCCACAGCAGTGAAAAAGCGCCAGAAAATCAGGCTTAGAGCGGGAAACTGCTAGGCCACGCCCTGCGAGTGAAGCAGACACCAGGGTGGGACGCAAGGCAGAGGGGCCGGTTGGGGGAGTTCCCGGCCGGGTCGCATCATCACAGAGGGCGGAGATAAGGCGCTGTGCGCTGTGTAGGCCCGAAGCCGGGGCCTAAGTTAATGCAGCAGGCCGCCGGCCGAAAGGGGTCCGGCGCGGAGCACACCGCACGGAGTGCGGCGGGAACAGGAGGCTACAGGGGGGCCGGGCAGCAAGCGCGGCGCAGTACCTTGTGACGGCTCTCATCCCTGATCCCTCATATAGGGGCAGGGGAGCGCGGACCATCTATCCCAGGGCATCGTTGCAGAGGGCTCCATCCCATTCTTCTATATGCTGCAGGAGCCAGGGCCCGAGGGAAAACTCCTGCAACCCAGAGTCCCAACTGTGGGGTCTGAGGAGGGATGCTGCAGCCATCAACCTGCAACCCAGAGTCCCAACTGTGGGGTCTGGGGAGAGATGCTGCAGCGGTCCGTGACACAAGCTACAACCCAGAGTCCCAACTGTGGGGTCTGGGGAGCATTACAGGTATAAATGATCTTGAAGAAAATAACAAACAGTGTCTTGCTTCCTAAGACACTAAGCAAAAAACTGGCTAGACTGTGTCAGTTAGGGGGTTATATACTGCTGGGGAGGAGCCACTGTGCTTCTCTTTCAATTGCTTAGTGTCGCCTCCTAGTGGCAGAATAGCATAACCCATCGTCCTGTGTCCCCCAATGAGGCGAAGGAGAAATTCCATGCTCACTTTGCTGCTCCTGTCCACAGTGTGTTTTCAGCTGTGGTGCAGGTTGCCGCAAAGTCAGAAGCGGTCACCATCAGGTGAACGCAGTCAGAAGCTGTCCTACACCAAACATGCACAGGATGGCTGCAGTCTCACTGTGTGCAGTGTGCGCGGGTTCCCCCAGGTCCACGGGTGCTGCGACCAGCAAGCAGTGCCTCCTGGTCGTCTGCACACAATTTAACTACAGACTGCAAAGTAACATTGGGCTATTTAATTTTTATTCTAAACAACATATGGCAAGTTGGTTTAAATGTGCAAATGTTACCAAAAGCGTTATTAGGAAATAGCTCATGGCAAGATTATGTAAGCTGGCAACTAAAGAGACACTGATAGAAATGTTATAATCACTATGGATAATAAGAGATCAAACACTTACAGGAGCCTTGCATATCTTGAGGATTGATGGAGGCTTCTGCTGGATTGAAAGCCCCTGTGCGGAGAACATAGTCTGTACTAAGTGCCATGGTGTTAACCCAGTGTCCATGACCTTGCAAAGTTCGGCACAGAACACCCTAAAACAGATTTATTAATTACACAATGACCAGTAAATGTTTACTAAGTTTTTAGCAAAAATAAAACTTAGAGTATATGGTCAAGTTCACACATCTGACATTCATCGAGTACAGACAGCGATGTCTAGACTGGTCACAAGTACCATGATCCAAATGGTACAAGTCTCATGTATGCCTATAAGGCTGTCGAGTTCTGGTTCGGAGACCAAAGGGCGGTCTGTGCTCAAACCATGAATGTCGGACATGTGAATCCAACAATTACAAAAGTCTTAAATATAGCTTTCTCAGAAAATCTATTTGATATTAAATGTGGAAGTATGGTCAAATGTTTTAGAAGTTTTTAAGCAAACAATTTGTGTGCCAAAAGAAGGCAGGTAAAAACAACCATGTGATGGCAGACAATTTTTTGCTACTTCATGAACTGTATTCTACTCAGTTTTCCTCAGATTACTATGCATAGAATAGTCCATGGGAAGGGAAATCCAGGCCTCGAGGACCGCCAACAGTGCAGGTTTTCAGGATCTCCTTAGTATTGCACAGGTGCTAATGTGATCATCTGCACAGGTGATGATTCCAACCCCTGTGCAATGCTAAGGAAATCCTGAAAATCTGATCTGTTGGTGGCCCTCGAGGCCTGGAGTTCCCCACCCCTGGAATAGTCAAACAGTTATGGGTGATCGGAGAATGGATATCCGGACATAAATGAGACTAATAGAATGTACAGATTTACTGCAATTAATGAAGTGTATGAATAGCCAAAATCCACATTCACACAGCTGAATTCAGTGATGGCAGCATGAGGTAGGTACAGGTTTCATTTAAAGCAGTTTGTTCTTTGGAGCTAAAATAAAGAAAATAACATCTTATATACTTACATCACTGGCTCTCCAGGCTTTTATGGTTCTATCCTGTGAGGCAGAATATAATAATCCATCCCCACCCCATTTAACGGTGGTCACTGACTGTGTATGACTAGTAAGGATCTTGTGGCACTGCCCTGTGATTGTGTCCCAGATACGGATGCTGCAGTCTTTGGATGCACTGGCGAGGTACCTGCACTCCGGGTTCCTAAAAAATTAATGGAAAACAGAAAATCAAAACTCTGAAGTGTATTTAAAAAAAAAAAAGAATTGGTGACACTTCTCATACTTGATTTTCTGCTTAAAATCAAACAATTTGGGAGAAAGTTAAAAATTACATAGATTTATTTTGGTGTTAAGGCCCTTTTCTAATTCCTAGCCTCACCCTACGCAATTGAGAAACATATGCTCAACATATAAACAACTAGATAAAGGCAGGGAGGGCAGTGAGGTTACAATGGGGGCGGGCTCCGTGGTGCTGGGAGCAGCGGCTGTCTCTTACCCCGTCCGCTCTCTCCCCCTGTGGTGTCTTCTTTTCTCATGTGCGCTCTCCCTTCAGCAGTCTTCCCTCTGTGTGCTGTCTCTCTCCCTTCATCTACTCTCTTGTTAATGCTGTCTCCCCGTGTGCTCTCCTCCCTGTATGTGGTCTTTCTCCCCTCTATGCTGTGTCCTTTGAGCTGTCATCCCCCTGTGCACGCTCTCATCCCTGTGCACCCTATCTCCCACCGTGCGGTCTCTTACTGCGCACGTGTGCTCTCCCTCCCTCTGCACACACTCTCTCCTTCCGTGATCTGTCCCTCCGTGCGCGCTCTCCCTCAATGTACAGCGCCCCCTGTTCTCTTTGTACCTCACTGTGCGCTCTCTGGCCACCCCTGTACTGTTTCTGTCCCCCTATATTCTTTTTGCCCCCTGTCCTCCCCCTGTGTTCTCTTTCTTCCCCCTCCCCTGTACTGTTTCTGCCCCCTGTGTGCTTTCTGCTCTCCCTATACTGTTTCTTTCTGCTCCCCTGTACCCTCAAAGTTCTATTTCTGCCCCCCCTGTCCCTCCCCGTGCTCTTTCTGCCCGTGTTCTCTCTCTACCCCCCGTCCCCCCTGTGCTCACTTTCTGACCCCCTGTCCCCGTGTACTCTCTGCCCCCTCACCTCTGCACTTTGTCTGGCTGGCTGCAGTCTTTGTCACTGCAGTATTGGAGCTGCGGGGATGTGACAGTCATATGACCAATCACATGACTGACATCACCGCAGGTCCTGCAGCCTCTAACTCACAAGAGGCTATAAGTGGAGCGGCGGGAGTGCAGGGTGCTGCAGTGATGGGGGAAGGCTGGGGTGGCATGCGGGGTGCTGCGGGCAGCGGGAGGTAGGCGGCATGTGGGGCGTTGGATTTCAGTACTGCCTCCATATTAGCATACCCATCACTTGGGTATCCTAATATGGTGAGGCTTCCGGTCGGAGATGTACTGTGGGATTCTATTACATCGGCCGGAAGTGGGAACTGACGTTTATGTAAGTAGAAGATTCTAGCATTGCATCAGTCAGTCTCTGGTTATTTGTGACCTGCAGGCAGCTCCAGTGTTTCATAGCGTTTCATGGAGCGCGCCGGTGGTCACATATCAACATGAGAGCCTCGTTCTGGCTTTCGGAGTTACAATGACCACTTGTGATGTCGCTTCTAGACAGTCAGAAGTTAACAGCACAAGATGGCGTCACGCACCAAAGTTGCTCTGAGAAAGGATGAAAATGCTAGAAGGTATGTATAAGGCTGGCAAGTGTGAGAGCATCGGATGAGATATCCTAACGACACTTGACAAAGGCTCTGCTGTGAGCGTGATCCGAGTTTCATGCAATTGTGATCCGATCGGCTCACAGGTGCAGAGAGGAGGGGGAGATTATTTTCTTCATTTCCTACATTGCCTGTCTCGGCATATATCACTCTGCACTCAGATGACATCCGAGTGCAGTCTTATGTTTCACTCGCACTATAGACCTGTATGGGTGTGAGTGAGCAGAGAATGGCTGACAATCGCAGCATGCTGCCATTTTTTTCCTCAGTCCGATATCTCTCTTGATTTTCAAGCTGTGACATTACAAACCAAGACAAAAACTCAAAGAATTGACATGCTCATTCTTGCAAAACCGATGCGAGTTTCTATTTCCAGCAGGAAATAAAACCAGTGTGTGTGCACAACTTTTCCTGAATCACAAACTTTACTTCGAATGAAAAAACGCAGGTTTAGATTAGCATACATTTACATGAAACCTATGTAAAAATGCACCAAAACCTACAGGAAAAATGCCCTGTGTGAACATAGCCTTAATGATCTGTTCCAGTTGTCATTGCATTGCCTTCCTGATGAGCTTGTGACAGACGTCTGATTATACACAGCATTAAATCAGAAGGCAGAGTTGCAGGGGAGGGAGGGTGAAAAGCAGCAATATGATCAGTGATGAGCAAGGAGGTGTACCTTAGACTACCTGTAAAGGTACCGTCACACGCGGCAATATTGCTTACAATTTCACTGGCAATTTGCTGGTTGCAGTGAAATCATGGACACATTGTTCAATTTTGTTGCCGTGTACAAATGGAACAATGTGTTCATGATTTCACTGCAACCAGCAAATTGCCAGTGAAATTGCAAGCAATATTGCCGCGTGTGACGGTACCTTAATACCTACCCTATACACATTGTAGCTAGGCTGTTGTAAGTGACCACAAGTCTGCCCTAGCAGAGATTAGCTAGGAGAGGCCAGGAAAAATGAACTGAGAATGGTAAGTAGCAATCATCCAATGGAAGTACTGACTTGCCTATGATTTTTGAGCTAATGACTGGACAACTGATTACAATTCTTCTTTCACAAAAGTTCACCAATAATATACAATGATTTTAAAATGCAAAAAATATTTTTGACTTACAAATGAAGTGGCTCCCAGCATAGCCATGTTATCCATTTTGTGTGTCCTATTAATGTTTTGCCAATTTGCTTTCCTGTGTTTGGGTCCCAGATACAAATCTAAAACAAAATACAACCCAGATTAACTAATATGCAAATTAAATATCATATAATTTACATATTAGTACTGATAGTAAAAGTCATATTACACTCCCTAGCAGAAGTTATGTTGCTTATCCATGTTATGTAAATAAAAGCTTATAAACTGATGTTAAATTCATCCATTGGTTGTATAAATTATTCTTTTGAAAGCTGAAACCCTTCCAAATGTGGTTTAGGTTAAGAAAATAAATTGGCATCAATGCTGAAATATTGATCATTTAATGAACACAGAATGGTCAGATTTTGGAAAGACAAAAGTTTTGTCGCCTGTTCATATAATGCACTTACCGTAATCCTAGTTTTCATCCTCACTTGGCTCAGTAAATGATTGGTTAATTAGTGGGTGTGTATAAAAAGAAACCCAGCACCCCAGACCTTCACTTGAACTGCAACTTGAGCTCTGACAACATGCCAAAAATCCACCCTGCGACCAAAACCTTGATTATCAAGAGGCTGAAGACCAGATCCACTGCAGAGGTGGCTGGCACCTTTAATGTGTCTCAGCTTCAAGTACAAAGAATTGAAAAAAAAGATTTGAAGAGACTGGAGATGTGTTTGACAAGCCCAGGTCTGCAGACCCCGCAAGACAACTGCTCAGGAGGAATGTTTGTTGGTTAGAAAATCCAAAGCAAGACCCTCTTCCACTGCAGCAGTGCTCCAACAGGCCTGGTCACCTCAAGTCCCTGTGTCAACTAGAACACTTTGTAGGATTCTGTCTTGAAATTGCCTCCATGATCAAATCAGTGCCCAGAAGCCTGCACTAAACAAAAGGCAAATAAAAAAACTGTGTGGCATTTGCAAAGTCCCACAGCCTGCTAAACAGATGAACGCTGGAAAAGTGGCGAAGGTGGATTTCTCTGATGAATCTTCAGTAGAGTTACACCACAGCCTCCGCAAATACTGCAGGAGACCTACTGCAGCCCGTATGGATCCAAATTTGGTGGTGGAAAGATCATGGTCTGGGGTTACATTCAGTATGGGGGTGTGCAAAACATTTGCAAGGTGGAAGGCAATATTAATAGCCTAAAATATCAAGAAGTATTAACAACCTAATATTCCAAATCATGAAAGGGGTCAAATTCTGCAGCAGGATGGTGCTCCATCTCATACATCCATCTCTACAACGAAGTTCCTCATGGCAAAAAAGATCAAGGTTCAAGGACTGGCCAGGCCAGTCACCAGACATGAACATCATTGAGCATGTTTGGGGTTGGATAAAAGAGGAAGCTTGAAAGACAAAACCAAAGAATCTATATGAACTCTGGGAGGCATGTAAGACTGCATTCTTTGCTATTCCTCATGACTGCATTAATAAATTGTATGAATCATTGTTGAAATGCATGGATGCAGTCCTTCACGCTCATGGAAGTCACACAAAATATTAAATATTACTAATAGCACCACAACTTCATTCACCAATGTTATGCAACATACAGTATATTTGCATTTAAGTTAATTTTTTGTTTGAAAATCACATTACTTTATGTGGGCGACAAAACTTTTGTCTTGCAAAATCTGACCATTCTGTGTTCATTAAATGATCAATATTTCAGCATTGATGCCAATTTATTTTCTTAACCTAAACCAAATTTTGGAGGGTTTCAGCTTTCAAAAGAGTAATTTATACACAATGGATGAATTTAAATCAGGTTATAAGCTTTTATTTACATAACATGGATAAGCGACATAACTATACACTCCCTGACAAAAGTTATCAAGTAAAAGCAGTTACTGTTATAGAAATGAAAAGTGCAGGCTGCATGTTTCCAACCGGAGGTGTTGCAAGACACTCACCGTGTTATGTAAGCAGATGGGATACTTGTGGAGACCAGAGTACATGCTGCTATTTTTAGTGCCAGATCATTGGTCCTACTTAATCCTTCATGAGTAGTACATCACAAATTTGTAACTTTAGGTCCCAAACAAATACCCTTTTTGTTATCCCTCGTGTGTAAAAATCACAGGATTTTTATTTTGGTTGAAGTTATCTACATGCCAATCATCAAACAAGGTGGACATTTCTATATTCTGCTTTACAAAATAATCCATTGCATGTCTTAAAAAGAGACGGGATATGTACTCCTCAATACTGCAATTACAACACCAAAAAGTAAAACTTGGTGAGCTATGAAAATCACAGGAGCAAAAGTCATGCTGAAAATATTTACAACTATCCCAATATCAGTGAGGTTATCAATTGGACAGCCTTTGAGACCAGTGGTGGGAGGTCAAAAGACACATCTAGCTAGACATCTAGCCCTAGCCAAATGTAATACAAATGCCTTCAGCGTCTGTTTGACATCATAGGTTTGATATATGACATACAATTTTACTTCAAGTACCTCAACAGATGCTATTTTTCCATTTTGGTAAGACCCCAAGGGCCATGAAAAGGACCAACCCTTCCTAGCCTTCATTCCAGGTAAACTAGGATCTCCAAGTTATATTAAGTTACTAATGGAACCAGTGGTACAGCCATTTTTCAACACCACACCAGGCTGCATGTTGCTAGGGCTCCGTAACAGCTAGCGTGGCCTATACATAATGTGCGTGCATTCTGTTCAGTAGAACATTTTAAAAAAAACATTAATAACCTGACAGCATGCCTGTTCGTGCAAGTGTGGCGTCCCTGCGGACCGGTGGCCACAGAGTAGTACTGCAGCTGGGATGGTGAGCCGTCCACCCCAAACCAAACACCCAACACGCCCAGAATCCCTAGACCTAGGACTTTATGCCAGGCAGGGGAGAGGTGGGGGAAAACTGAGTGGTGGGTGGAGCTTAAGAGAGACACCTGTGAAAGGGGGTGGAGCAACAGTAGTTAACTCAGGGAGAGTGACAGTTAGTCAGGGGGTGAGGGGAGTTCCTGGCAAGTAGGGAGGAGGAGGAACCGACTCTGAGCTGAAACCCCCAATATAGCTAAAAGACTAACAACCAGAGAGAAGGAGACCCAGCGGCGGTGTCATCTTATGGCTGACTGGGTCTGAGGCTACTAACCAGGTGTAGAGGAGAGGAGTCCAAGGTGGAAGACCAGATTTACTGAGACACTGAGGGACTGGGTCGACTGACAGGGAACCGGCCCTGTAATAGTGGTTGGCTGCTATATGCCCTGGCCACAGATTAACTGGGGTGAAGGGTCTCTATGCCCAGAACCTACAGAACGTCACACCAAAGGAAAGGCCTCAGATAGGACTAGGGATCCAAGGAGAGGATACCCTGGAAAGTCCGCGAATACTAGCCTGGAGGTTGTGAGCGGTCCTGGAGACCCGAAAGGCATTGAGAAAGGGGGTGCTTTTGGTGATCCATCTCAGCTGCTGACTGGCTACCGGTACCGCTCACTGCAGCATTGAGACTGTGTAAAAATAAGAGCAACAGCAGTGAGTAAAGTACCCGGTTGAACTTGAGACTTGTGTGTGAGTTTTATTAAGCATCCCTGGTTACAGACTCTGGCATCTGAGAAATTGCGAGGCTGAGAGATCAGAAACTCAGCTGTCAGAAGTAAGTTGCATCCTCACAGTTGCCTCACAGTCACCTCACTATAAACTTTAATCATCGTCCTAGGGGATAAACCAGCCCTGCTCGTGGAGGGCTCATCAACTTGCAGCGTCACATCACCATCCTCCGGAGCTGATACAAGCAGCGGCGGTCACATCTGGCCGCATACCACGGGTGGCGTCACAGTGTCAAACTTATTTATTTTTTTTATTTTTTTGACCCTTTTTATATTTTTCCCTTTTTTAAATTTGTTGCAAACCCTCCAGGGCCACAGAACTGGTCCGCGGCCACTAACGTGACATTCCCGTGACCAGACAGCAGGGATCGGTCCCGAGTAACCCACGTCCCTGGTGGGCGATGCACAAGCGTACATAACTCAGCACATGGCACTCATACAATGTACTAAATAAGCAGATGTTTTGAACATTTTGTTAACATTTTCCATCATTTGCATATCATTAACATGTCTATTGATCTTGATCTTCTTGATGTTGCAGTTTCAATGTTGAGGAGTGAATGTCTCTTACATACCTGGCTATTTTTACATCCGATGCCAACTTTTTGCCATCTGGGGACCAGGCAATGCTAAGCACCCAATGCGTATGCCCTGTAATAAAAAAACAAAACAAAAAGAAACAAAAACACACTAGATTGAATGACAAAAAAAAATTATGTGACATAGGTTGTCAACTTCTTCCCAAGAAAGCATCCTCAACCTCAACTTTGTTAACTTATAGCCATTTCAAAATTTTAAAGCAGCTTCTCGAACTTTTTTTTAAACATTTAATAGAATTTACTTCCCAAAAATAAATAAAAATAATGTTAACACCTTAGTGACGGCCCACTGTAAAAAAACGGCAGCATTACAGGGTCCTTATTGTGTTCTGACGTGAAAATAAGTCAAAACAGAAAAGGCCCCCCAGTGTGGGAAAATCTCCAGGGTTTCAGGGTTTGTACCGGTACCGGCGTATGATCACGGTTATACCGTGTATAACCGTGATCGCATAAATATACACTAAATTGCCGGTAAATAAATAATTTCTCTGTCATGCCACAGGATCAAACCTGTGGCATGACAGAGAAATGTCTGCCCTGGTCTCCAGTACCGGTACACAGCCCCCGGTGCCGGTACTCAGACCCCACCCCTTCCCCTCCTTCTAAAATGGCGCCGCAGCACACCAGAAGCAGCACTGGGAGCCGCCTGCTGTGTATTCTTCTCTGATGTGAGAGGTGACCGTACAGGGTGAAATGGGGAGGGCAGCTGTGGGTCCCGTGTCTCCAGCCTTGCGTCCTGTGCTGAGACTTGTCGCCATCACTGCCACCCAGAGCCCCAACTGTGGGGTCTGGAGAGGATTGCTGGCCATTCCTGGAAACCCTCAACTGTTACCACGGTCCTGTGTCCCTCAAAGAGGCGAAGGAGAAAAATAGAAGATGTGCAGTGCCAAAGCCATGCTACACTTTGGAAAGATTCAAGAGTGTCTCCTGTAGCAAGATTTCTAAGCTGTGTCATGAAGTGGTGCGTAGTAAAAAGGATGCAAGTGGAAATGTTACAGCTAAATGAATGTCTAGGAAAGTGTGGCTTTTCGTTACCAGATGGTGTTTTAATACAACTTTGTATTGTTACTGTCTGATTTACACTTTCAAGTTAAAGTGTACATAATTGTATGCAACACGATGCATTTCTTTGCACTGCAGAAGTAGTACCACATCCAGAAGTCAAAGAGAAGTCCATTCCTTGAGGATAAAGCAGCTTATTAATATACTTTTTCACAGGATACAAACCTATTATTGTTTAAAGAAATTGTCTGGGGACTAACAAGCTAATGACCTTCATACATGAAGCAAATGAGAAATATAGTGCTAAATTGATCAGCGGCCAATAACAAATGTATTCAGTGTTCAGCTTCATACATTGCTTACATACCCAGCAGCTACTAGAGCCGATATTATCTGAGCAGTGGTGCTAGGCGTTATCAGTCATTAATATCTTCATCTGCTTACCTTTGGATGTAAATAGCGGTGTCTCTATGCTAAGGTCCCAGAAGCGAACAGTAGTATCTCCTGATCCACTGGCCAAGTGCCTGCGATTACAATAGATTATGCTTACCATGCACTCTAGATTGTGATCGGAACCGATCTCCTGAATTATACATCTGCAGTCATACTTACTTTCCAGTTGGGCTGAAAGCTACAGAAATAACAGCTTCAGTGTGTCCCTCTAAAGAGCTGGTACAGCGCGTGACAGCACGGACCTTAAAGACAGCCTGCGGCTGGTAGATTATATCTAACACTTTTTCTGTTTCTACGGTCTGTTTTTCCAGTGTTTTTTCTAAAGACGTTACAATTTCCACATCCTGGACAAAGAATGCTAGTGGGACCGGCTCTTCCTTTAAAACAAAAAACAAACAAAAAAAAACAGTAGAATAAAATGTATTAGGGTAGAGGTGTAGCTAGTAAAAATGTTAATTGAACTAGTGTCTTTATGGAATTTTCATTTAAAAAAACTAAAGAGGTCTAAAGGAGTTTTCCCACAAACAACCTTTCAGCTAGTGTATGCCCCTCAAAGCTATCACTGTCTGTCCCTGCAGTTTGCTAGTATATTCCTAAGCATCCCTGTCTGAGCTCTGCCCCTCTCTAAAATCTATGGGCTACTTCCACGTATGACGCGCTGGCTGTGTCTATTTCCGGTCCTGTGCATTGTGTGTGTGTTATTGTGTGTATCAACCAGCCCTAGAGCATGCGCAGTGCACATGCTGCAGCCGGACAAGTACACCCAAAACTCCCCCACAATGCACAGGACCGGAAATAGAGCCAGCGCGTCAGCAGCTCATAAATTTTAGAAGGGGCAGCGCTTGTAAATTAGGTAATCACACCCACCGGGTTGTTATAACCATGGTACAAAGGCAGAGATGGATACCCAAGAACACCCAGAGTATCTAGTCACTGCCTCATTAACATCAGAAATTGTAACTTACAAACTGATTTTTATCAACTTTAAAGAGGACCTGTCACCCCTTGGTGCTATGCTACATACCTCTGCATTCGGGGAAGGGGTCCGGCATGTCTCTAGCCCCCCTGTAAGTTGTATAAAACACTTTAGAAAGTGTTCAGATAAGGAGTGTGGAGGGATTTACTCAGTAATGAGTCCTTGCTGCTGCCTGGTGTCCTGCCCGCCTCCAGCTCTCTCTGTGACGCCTCCAGCCTACCCAGTAACGCCTCCTTTATGTGTCTCCCCTCCTCAACCGCTCAATTCTGCTCTGCGTGTGAAGTCACGCAGACGCAGGGCAAGCAATGGGCGGGAGTGGTCCCGGCAGCTTAAACGCCTCCTGCCAGTGACATCAGCACTGAAGCCCGCCCTGCTCCAGATTATGCTGTATGCAGGGCGGGCTCCAGCACTGACGTGAGGAGGCATTTCAGCTGCCGAGACCGCTCCCGCCCATTGCTTGCTCCGCGTCTGCGTGACTTCACACGCAGAGCAGAACTGAGCGGCCGAGGAGGGGAGACACATAAAGGAGGTGTTACTGAGGCTTTGTAAGTCATTGTAAGTAGTCTGGATTTGTTGGGGAATTGGGAGCCAGTGGAGTGATTTTCAAAGGGGAGAAGTGAAGGAGTAGCGCGGAGAGGTGGATTAGTGGGGCAGCAGAGTTGTGGACAGACTGGAGTGGTGCAAGAGTATTAGCAGGAAGGCCAGAGAGAAGTATGTTGCAGTAATCAAGGCAGGATATGATAAGGGCATGCACAGGCACAATTGGATTGTGTTTAATAAAAATATTTCTGTGCTGAGATACTCTTATATTTGTGTCCCTGCTATATACTGTGTAATGGATGTGTCTGACTGTACAGGGACATGGTCTGATCATACCACATCTCCTGGGCTGAGAGAATCTTGCATATGTGTCTCTGCTATATACTGTGTAATGGATGTGTCTGATCGTACATGGACATAGTCTGATCATACCACATCTCATGTGCTGAGATAATCCTATATATGTGTCCCTGCTATGTACTGTGTAATGGATGTGTCTGACTGTACAAAGACATGGTCTGATCATACCACATCTCCTGGGCAGGAAAAGCCGGAAAAAAAAAAAAAAGTAAACAGATATTGAGCACGGGATCACAAATTGTTCTTTCTTTGAGGTAAATCTAATATATAATTACCTTAAGGCACTTCCGTGATATTCGGCACAGTTTCCGTCGTCGTGTGCGTGGCTGCCTCACAAAGGCAAACTCGCTATCACAAACTCGCAATAGCAAACTAGCAAAGGCAAACTCGCAATTACAAATTCGCAATAGCAAACTAGCAAAGGCAAACTCGCAATTACAAACTCGCTATTACAAACTCGCAGTAGCAAACCTCTCCAGAGCTCCTGGCCCTGGTGCACACACTGACATCACTTAGCTCTACTCTCTCTCTCTCCTTCCTCTCGGCTTCTCCAGGATACAAAGATTTCTGTTTCTTTCTGTAGTTGTTGCAGAGCAGCCCTCCCTCTGTCAGATGCAGCCTCCCCCTCAACAGATCAGCAGCATCCCCCTGTCCTGGACACCGGACAGACAGACACTAATGACCTGAGACCCCAGATCACACAGTCCTGCCAGCTTCCGGCTCATCCAGCAACAACAAGTGAGTCCAACACTTCCCCCCACTATATCGCTGACCTCACCTACACATGTAGCAGAGCAGAGTCTGCTAGATAACACAACTTCTTGTGAAATGATGTTCCATTTGTGGCATTACTTACATAGGACTGCAGGTGAAGCAAGAGAACAACAACCACTGCACAGACTCAGCTCAGCACAGAGTGACACACTCAGCTCTGCTACATCACTGACTACAGTTGCTCTGTGTTCAGAGTGATGTTTGCCAAAACCTGCACTATCACATTCTATGGTTTACATAGGACTGCAGGGAAACTTACTGCATTGTCTTAAACTTGGCAAAGGTATGATCTTACAAAACAAAAATCACTCAATATCTGTAACCCTGATCACATCTAGCAGAGCGGAGAGTTCACTGTGTGATCACCTGGGGTTTGTGGCATTTACCATAGGACTGCAATATACAGCCTACACTGGATACACAGACCAGCTCCATCCAGCTCTGCTGCATCCACAAGATACCCATAAAGGGATCATTGGTTTTAAAGAACTCAGGAAGACGCATTGTAACCCAATCTGAATTGGTACTTACTATCTAATATATAATTACCCTAACTCACTTCCGTAAGTTTCGGCACTGTTTCCGTCGTCGTGTGCGTGGCTGCCTCACAAAGGCAAACTCCCTATCACAAACTCGCAATAGCAAACTCGCAATTACAAACTCCCAGTAGCAAACTCGGAAAGGCAAACTCGCAAAGCCTAACTCGCATGCGTTTTTCAGCCCTGCTTGCGATTTTTGAAAGTGGTCAGCAAAAAGGAATTTTTTTTTTTCAACAGCTCCCCCCCCCCTTGGTCAGCAAGGAAATACAAAAACAAAAATCCACCAGCACCCACGGCCCTTGGTCATTCGGCCCACGAACAAAGCCACGGGAGTAGCGCCGAAAGTCGCTACGGCTATTAAATAATAGATACTGATAATCATATATATAATTCCCCTAACGCACTTCCATAAGTTTCGGCGATACTTCACAGCAGCCACGCGACCCCGAAGCATGCCGCAAGCATTGGCACCGGCGCATGCCCCAGCCGAGCTCCTGCGGTGCCCCCCGCAACAAGCCCAGCTACAGACTTCCGCGCTCAAACCGCCCACCGCAGTGCCGCCGAACACCGTGGCCCAAAACATAACCAGGCCCAGGCATCCAACTCCCCGGTCTCCCCGCTGAGCGCCGACCAATCAGATTCACGGCGCCAGGTTAAAAAATACATCGCGGCCAATGAGATTGAGCCTCATTCCTCCATCTATCTCTATAGAAAGTCAGGCACCAATCAGATCACGGCGCCATGTTAAAAATATACAGCGACAAATGAGAATAGCGCCTCATTCCTCCATCTATCTCTATGCGAAGTCAGGTGCCAATCAGAATCACCGCGCCATATTTCAAAATATACACCAACCAATGAGATTGCGCCTCATTCCTCCATGTATCTCTATGCGAAGTCAGGTGCCAATCAGAATCACGGCGCCATGTTTAAAATATACACCGACCAATGAGATTCGCGCCTCATTCCTCCATGTATCTCTATGGGAAGTCAGCCGCCAATCAGAATCACGGCGCCATGTTTAAAAATATACAGCGACCAATGAGAATCGCCTCATTCCTCCATTATCTCTATGAATCAGGCCAATCAGAATCACGCGCCATTTCAAAATATACACCACCAATGAGATTGCGCCTCATTCCTCCATGTATCTCTATGAGAAGTGAGGCGCTATGCTCATTGGTCGGCGCCAGCACACAACAACCAATGAGCACAGCGCCTTACATTCAGCGCCATTTTGAAAAACCATATAGCCTCCATGTCTTCCACAGTGCCTCCGGCGGTGGTCCCCGGCAGGAGCCCGAGCTCCTGCGGGGCCCCCCGCAACAAGCCCAACCTCCGGCGGTGGGCCCCGGCAGGAGCCCGAGCTCCGCCGGGGACCCCCGCAACATGCCCAACCTCCGGCGGTGCCCCCCGCCACGAGCCCGAGCTCCAGCGGTGCCACGAGCACCAGCTCCTGCGGTGCCCCCCCGCAACAAGCCCGACCTCCGGCGGTGGTCCCCGGCAGGAGCCCGAGCTCCGGCGGTGCCCACAGCCACGAACCCGAGCTCCAGCGGTGCCCTTCGCTACAAGCCCGAGCTCCGGCGTTGCTTCCCGGCAGGAGCCCGAGCTGCAGCGGTCTCCCCCGCCTGGAGCCCGAGCTCCACCACTGCTCCCCACAAGGAGCCCGACATCCGCCGGTGCCCCCCGCCAGTAGCTGGGCGAACACCGAAGGTCTTCACCCAGCTACAGAGTTCGGCGCTCAAAGCGCCGACGACGTGCCGCCGACCGTCGTGCCCTAAAACATAACCAGGCGCCGGGCATGGAACTCAGCGCTTTCCCAGCTGAGCTCCATACCTATAATCGCCACTCTCATTGGTACGGATTCTAGACTCCCGATTCTTTAGAATCGGGCTCACAGCTAGTTTTTTTATAAACAGGCAGAAAAATATTTTTACCTCACAAAAGAGAATCAGCTGTGATCCTATTCTGTAAGGTCTGTATACTCTTACTTCCTCCCTGGCCCAGGAAATGTGGTATGATCAGACCATGTCCCTGTACAGTCAGACACATCCATTACACAGTACACAGCAGGGGCACATAAATAAGATTATCTCAGCACAGGAGCTGTGATATGATCAGACGATGTCCCTGTATGGTCAGACACATCCATTACACAGTACATAGCAGGGACACATATATAAGATTATCTCAGGACCGGAGATGTGGTATGATCAGACCATGTCCCTGTATGGTCAGACACAGCCATTACACAGTACATAGCAGGGACACATATATATTATTATTATTATTTATTTATATAGCGCCATTAGGTTCCATGGCGCTTTACATGAGGATGAGGGAGACAAGAACAAGTACACTAAATCTAGGCGATCAGGATGTACAGGTACAGGAGGGGCAGGGACCCTGTCTATATATCAGATCTCAGCACAGGTGATGTGGCATGATCAGACCATGTCCCTGTACAGTCAGACATGTCCATTATTCAGTACATAGCAGGGGCACATAAATAAGATTATCTTAGCCCAGGTGATGTGGTATGATCAGACCATGTCCCTGTACAGTCAGACATGTCCCATTATTCAGTACATAGCAGGGACATGTATATAAGATTAACTCAGCACAGGAAAATTTTAATTAAATACATCAAATTATGGAAATTACTATTATTCTAAGATCTGCTGATTAAAATGAACTTAAAGTTAAAAGAGGTTTTCCCATGAACAAAGTTAAGACAGAGTCCCCAACTTCAGACCTCAAAAGCCAGCAGCAGTGCATTTTTTCAGAATTTTCTTAGTATTGCACAGGAGATATTTTAATTACCTACACAGGTGATTATACATTCACCGATGCAATGATAAAAAATCCTGAAAACATGCACTGCTGCTGGCTTTTGAGGTCTGAAGTTGGGGAACAATGTCTTAAAGGTACTGTTACACACACAGATATAGTGCTTGCAACTCACTGGTTGCAGTGAAATAATGGACACATTGTTACATTTGTACACGGCCACAAAACAGAACAATGTGTCCATGATTTCACTGCAACCAGTGAGCTGCAAGCAATATATCTCTGTGTGTAACAGCACCTTAAGATATCATATAGCTAATCTATAGCAATCACCAACAAAATATGCTCAGCTCTATCAAAGGCAAGAAACCTCACAAAAAGTCCTTAAAATACATTAGATTATAAAATAATCCCATATGTTAAAAGGATAACTGGACTAAATTGTACAATTAATGAGCACATAAAATCAAAGTTGGTTTATAACACAGTTCCAAAGGATGTCCTGCCAATCTAACACAATTAGGTGGTCTGCCTCAGTGGAGGAAACAAGAATTACGTGTGTTTATAGCTGAAGATCTGCAGGACAGGTTTGGATTTAGGGAGACAGCTGTGAGTGGGCATGGAGCAGCTGCTCAAGAGACACGTCTATGTCCATTCCTATTCCATGCATTTATTAAAGGGGTGGTGCAAAGACTGAAAGATGTTCTCTATCTGAAAATAGATGAACCCTTCCTAATTGCTGGTGGGTCCAACCTGTTTAATTACCACTGATCATGAGAACAGTGAAAAGCCCCAACTAAATGGAGCAGAAGAGCATGAGAACTCGCAGCTCTGCTCCAATTATTGTTATTGAGAGTGCCAAAGACCTGCTGGAATTCCCTGAGAATGAATGGAGCAAGGGTTTGCATGCTCATTCTCCAACACATTCAGACATGGCTCATGTTTTCAGGATCAGTGCAGTGCATTTCCCAGCAGTCAGATCCACGGGGTTCAGGAAGTTAACCTTTATCCTATGGATAGAGCGCAACTAATGCTTTTGGTATATGTTCTTTTAGTCTGGTCTTTAGTATGGCAGTTTTAATGAAAGTCATGCACCTCTTCATGAATTTATGTGTCTTTGAGCTATGAAGTTCCACTGACAGAAATGAACACCAGGCAGGGACACAATTCTGTAGTAATTTACGCCACTTTTGTGAATGAACTTGTCATGTGCGCTTGACCACGCCTCAGTGTACACCATGGCTCTCTTTAATGAGGGAGACTGTCAGGATTTCAGGCAGCCCTATTTGGATGACTGGTTCTGTTTATATAGGAGCGCCTCTAGCCTAGGTAGACATTACCTCCTGTAAAAGGGCATTACAGACAAGCTGCAATTTATCAGGTGTAATATCCACAGGAACATCAAATGAAGTGCCAAGCAGCTCCCCACTTTCATTCTTAAACTGCACCAAAATTCTTCCCACGTCTTCCTTCATATCTGTAAAAAAAAAAAAAAAAAAGTTATTACCAAGGACTCGTCTTTGCAATCCATTGTGTTAAAAAAAAAAAAAAAACACATTTCAACCAGTGAGTCTAAAGGCCGCTTTACACGTCACAATATCGTTCCGATATCGCATACAATTTCACGTGAGCGCGCACATTTTTGCCACTTGTCCAAAATCACATAGGAGATGTTACACAGGGAGATATCGGCAGGCAACGCAACTACGATGTAGTACGCCCCTTTTTCACACTGTGTCTGAGCAACTCAGGGAACGACCAATTAACATTGGAGTGGATAGGGGAAGTTGTGCTCCAAATCGTAGTTGCGTCGTCACACAGCACGATCTTGCCAGATCGTCAAGCCAATATTGCACGGTTGAAGTGGATACACAATTCACAAACGATATGGTAGTTGCATCGTTTTTGAGTTGCGTTGCCCATTTACACGACACAACGCACGAACGATATCAACTGCAACGCCCGAACCACGTGACTTTTTATCGTAGTTGTGTTGCGATATCGTGACGTGTAAGGCTGGCTTCACACTGCGGTCAGGTCAGGTTTGTGTGCCAAAACCAGGAGTGACTCCAAAACCTAGAACAGGTGTCAATCTTTCAATTATACTTTTTCTCTGCAAGTTCCTCTCCTGGTTTTGAAACACAAAACCTGACCTGATCTGACCTGACCGCAGTGTGAAGCCAGCCTAAAGTGGCCTTAAGGGTACCTTTACACGTCGCAACATTGCATGCAATTTCACTTGCAACTTACTGGTTGCAGTGAAACCTTGGACACTTTGTTCTATTTTGTTGCTGTGTACAAATGTAACAATGTGTCCATGATTTCACTGCAACCAGCAAATTGCAAGTGAAATTGCATGCAATGTTGCGACGTGTAACGGTGCCGTCACACGTATCAATTTTCAGAACTATATCGTTTAAGCGATTTGCTTTTTTGATCGCTTAAGCGATATCGTTTGTGCGTCGCTGCGTGCAATCCAACGATTTTTCTTTGAAAAATCGTTTGATTTTTTGATTGCAGATTTGTGAACATGTTCACAAATCTGTCGTTAGTCAGCCGGTGGACATGCAGCATCGCTGCGTGTGACACCGGCAGAGCAACGATGAACGAGCTCTCAGCGCCTCGCAGCCTATGCTGGGGAGCTTGTATCCATTGTAAACGTCGGGTTACTAAGCGCCGCGCGGCGCCTAATAACCCGATGTTTACCATGGTTACCATCATTCTCTCTGGTCCACATCGCTGGTGAGTCTGCCTGTGTGACAGCTCACCAGTGATGTGAAGGATATTGTTAGCGATCGCGCATGCATGTGATCGCTAACAATATCGTTCACTAAATTGATGCGTGTGACGGCACCCTTAGGCTACATTCACACATGGCGTTTTGTGAGGATCCATTTTTGGTGAAGTTTCTGCAAGAAAAATGTATCCTCTTTTTGCAAAAAAGTGTCACAAAGGAATATGCTGCTTTTTTTGCTCCATTTTGGGGGACACAGATACTTTCTCATACTCCCCACGATCCCACAGTGACCTCTGGCAAGGTCCTCATCCCAGGAGGTTGTACAACCTGTGAGTTGTCTGTTCAGTGCTTATAGGACCTGGCACTGCACCATGAGACTGAGTGACATCACTCAGTCACATGGGCAGGTCCTACAAGCACTGAACAAACAACTCACAGGTTGTACAACCTCCTGGGATGAGGACCTTGCCAGAGGTCACTGTGGGATCGCAGGGAGGATGAGTAATTAGAGACAGCGCACAGGGGGGAGAGAGAAAGACACAGAGAGGATTAACAGCAGGGGAGAAACAGTGCAAAGGAGGGATAAAGGCACAGAGAGAAGAGACAGCACACTGAAGAGACACAGCGCACAGAGACCATCCTCTATATGTGATAGCATCAGGCCCACATCTAGTATTATATATACACCACTTGAATTGTTCATTTGGTGATTTCTTAGCTGGGTTGTTGTGGCCACAGATGGGTCATTCCATGTCAAGTGATCCAAAAATGAATATTTTTTCCCTGACGTCTTCATATTTTTTTGAATTTTTTTTCTATATGAAGAACAACTTTAGTTAATTACAAAAAAAAAAGTTTTGAATTTTTTTCTTTATCAGTTAATTTTTTACAGATTTTTAAAGTTTTAAAAAAGTGCGAATTTTGGCCTGGTATGACTTTACATTTTCTATCATATCTCGGGCTAGAAATAAGATAGAGAAACAAAATAAACACCGTTCTACTCAGAATTGTACAGGCTTTCACTAGATATGTCACAAGAGTATCTTTGTTAATATTTTACCCATGTGATTGCAAACGCAAAATTTTAAAACGCATTTCCAAAAATCGGCATAATTTAAATATTTCAAAAACTGTCCATATGTCTGCTGTGCTCTTAGCCACATCTGTACCAAATTTCAAGTTGGGATCGCGATGGGACCATATTTTAATATATTTTACTATTAATAGCTTCAATGGGTCATTCCATATCAAGTGATCTAATTATGAATATTTTTTTCCCTGACATCTTTAGATTTTTTTTCTATTTGAAGTACTACTTTAGATAATTACAAATTAAAAGTTTAGAATTTTTTTCTTAATCAGTTAATTTTTTACAGATATTTAAAGTTTGAAAAAAGTGCAAATTTTGGCCTGGTATGGCCTTACATTTTTTTTTATCTCAGGCTAGAAATGAGATAATGAAATGGGAGAGGCATCATTTTACTCAGAACGGTAACAGCTTTCATTTGGTATGTCACAAGACTATGGTTTTTTATATTTTGTTTGGGAAAAATCAAATTCACAATTTTGATGCGCAATTGTGAAATAAATGTTAGTTTGAAAATTGTGAAAAAATGCCTGTGTGTTACTTGTGTTCTTGGTTATATTTGTGCAGATTCAACTTGGGACCTGTCAAATTTATATATTTTTTATGTTATGGTTGTATGAGTTATTACAACTTATTGAATAAAACATTTATATGCAGCAAAAAAGAAACACAAAAAACAATTCCCGTAAATGCCAGGATAAATATATCTTAATCATCAGAACACAACGCTCAGCATTTTCAACTTGAATGTATTGAACAAACCAAAAGAAGAAAGGTGATCATATCCTCAAGTTTGATTAAACAAGATTAAAAGAACCAAAAATGTTAAGCCCTATTTATACATGTAAATTTGTTTTCTATTATATCACTAAACATGTCATTTATGAAGTGTTTAATAAGAATAGTACAGTAGTTAAATCATCGTTCTATAAAATATGAACTAATCAAACAATAGTACGTTTTTAAAGTGGCTTTTTATCATCAATTTTTCCCTTCTAGTGGGTGAAATGTAATCTTGTCCATAAGCGCTTACTAGCAATCGCCATTTCCTTTTGTGTCAGAGTATGTACGGTCTGTCACTGAGTTATTATCTGACTTTTTCACAATCTTTGGAGAGTACAGTAGCCGCCACCAGCGCCAACCATATTCACAGGTCACATAGCCAGTTATGTCATCCATTGCCAATCATATTCACAGGTCACATAGCCAGGTTATGTCATCCATTGCCAATCATATTCACAGGTCACATAGCCAGGTTATGTCATCCATTGCCAATCATATTCACAGGTCACATAGCCAGTTATGTCATCCATTGCCAATCTTGTGCCGCCTTCTACCACTTCATGGAGTTCACTGTCTTTGCTGAAGGAAAAAATCCTTGTTTTTATTTCTGTTTCACTACATGGAATGAAAGTGTGGGATTGCTGAGTCCCTTTGATGGGTTCTGCTTCCTGTAACCGATGTTTTAACAAACTCTCCTCCTCTTCATAGTCCTGGTTTGTACAATATTCAATACAATATTGTTCATTCTCAGGTTGAGCCCTAACAAAGCTTTCTCCTATATATCCTCTCCTGCTTCTAAGCTGTAACATATCAAAATAATACAGTAATGTCTAAAAATCATGGATTATTTGGTAAATATAGACCCCACACTTTTAGGGCCACTTTACACACACCAACTTCTGTGACCAACTTCTGAACAGATCTCTGGTTGCAGTGAAATCATGGACATATTGTTCCATTTTGTGGCTGTGTACAATGGAACAATGTGTCCATGATTTCACTGCAACCAGAGATCTGATCAGAAGTTGGTCACAGACCAGAGATCTGTTCAGAAGTTGGTCACAGAAGTTGGTGTGTGTAAAGTGGCCCTTAGACCACAGGCTGAACAGATCTGAATTCAAGATTTTCGAATTGACACTATAATAGTTAAATATTTTAAAATATGATCCCATCGCGATCCCAACTTGAAATTTGGTACAGATGTGGCTAAGAGCATAGCAGACACATGGGCAGTTTTTGAAATATTTAAATTATGCCGATTTTTTGGAAATGTGTTTTAAAATTTTGTGTTTGCTTTCACATGGGTAAAATATTAACAAAAATGCTGACATATCTGGTGAAAGCCTGTACAGTTCTGAGTAGAATGGTGTTTATTTTGTCTCTCTATCTTATTTGTAGCCTGAGTTATGAGGAGAAATGTAAAGGCAGGCAACACCGAAATTCACACTTTTTTCGAACTTTGAAAATCATTAAAAAAAAAATTTTTTTTTTAAATTTTCTCTTCACATTTTGCATTGTCTGACATGCTATTATCAAATAACAAAATCTCAAAAGAATTAAAAATATAGAGGTAATAATCATTGGTTCACTTGACATGGAATGACCCAGGTAGGAACTTCAGCCAGGCAGGTGGAGACAGGTTGTTATACACACACCTTTAAACACACACCCACGAACACAATACCCAACTTAGACCCCGGGACTTTAGGCGGGCAAGGGGTGGTAGGGCCAGTCATAGTGGGTGAGACGTAGGTCAGGTGACAAACCAAGTACAAAAAGGGAGCACTAGGAGGAGTTAGTCAGTAGGCCAGTGGGTGCCGAGTAGCAAAGACAAGAGCAGCAAAGACAGAAAAGACAGAGACACTTAATGGGAAGGCTTGAAGCTCCCTGGAGGCGCAGAATCCTGCGAGACACCGTTCACTGGAGAGAAAGCCCGCTCCATAGCCTGCAGCCCAAAGGAAGGGAAAGACTGAGACCAGACTAGTACAGCTGGGTCCGAGGAAGACGGCAGCGCTGACAAACTACAGACAGGACAGACTCCCCTGACATACCCAGGTAGTTACACGGGTAGGAGAGAGCCCAGTGATCCCTTGCAAGATAGGCAGAAGATGATGGGAAAAAAAGGTGCATCAAGTCCAAGAAAACCCACATGAGAGTCAGAGTTCACAAAGTAAATCCTTATTCTTTATTCTTCCACACCAACGCGTTTCGGTGCCCCACCTGGCACCTTCCTCAGGCATATTCCTCGTCCTACCCCCTTACTGTCGGCGTCCCCCAGGGATCGGTACTTGGACCGCTACTTTTCTCCATCTACACCCTCGGCCTAGGTCAACTCATTGAGTCCCATGGCCTCCAGTACCATCTCTACGCCGACGACACCCAGATCTACCTCTCCGGGCCCGACATCACTTCCCTTCTGTCTAAAATCCCCCAATGCCTGTCCGCCATCTCATCTTTCTTTTCTGCCCGCTTCCTCAAGTTGAACATGGACAAAACAGAGTTCATCGTCTTCCCCCCCAGCCGCCCTCCCCCTCTGCCAGACCTGTCTATCCGAGTCAACGACTGCTCTCTCTCCCCAGTCCCCCACGCAAAGTGCCTCGGGGTCACCCTCGACTCCTCCCTCTCCTTCAAGCCCCACATCCAAGCCCTTGCCACCTCCTGCCGACTCCAACTCAAGAACATCTCACGCATCCGCCCGTTTCTTAACCACGACACCGCCAAAACTCTCGTCCACGCCCTCATCATCTCCCGCCTTGACTACTGCAACCTACTGCTAACTGGTCTCCCTGCCTCCTCCCTTGCACCTCTCCACTCTATCCTGAACTCAGCTGCCCGTCTAATCCACCTGTCTCCTCGCTACTCCCCTAGCTCCCCTCTCCGCATGGCACTTCACTGGCTCCCCACCCCAAAGATCTAAATTTAAAATCCTAACCCTGACTTACAAAGCCATCCAAACCTGTCCCCTCCTTACATCTCCGACATGGTCTCCCAGTACCAACCTGCACGGAACCTACGCTCCTCACAAGAACTCCTCCTCTCCTCCCCCCTCATCTCATCCTCCCACAACCGCATACAAGACTTCTCCCGTGCCTCCCCTAGATTCTGGAACTCCCTCCCCCAGCACGTCAGATACTCGCCTACCCTCAAGAGCTTCAAAAAGAACCTGAAAACTCATCTATTCCAACAACCCTACAACCTATGATGAGACCCAGCGCCGCTCCACCAAACGCTTGGAGCTTCCCCCCCCCCTATCGTGTCCTCCCCCACCCCTGTAGACTGTGAGCCCTCGTGGACAGGATCCTCTCCCGTCGTGTATCAGCAAGCCTTGACTGCTCATATGTACTGTACCTGTCCTTGTTACCCCTACTTCTTATGTAAAGCGCCATGGAACCAATGGCGCTATATAAATAAATAATAATAATATTCCTGAATTGAATATATAAATAAACGCGTTGGAGTGGAAGAATAAAGAATAAGGATTTACTTTGTGAAACTCTCTCATGTGAATTTTCTTGGACTTGAGCAGCGTGGACCGTGATACACCTTTTTTTCCCTATCATCTTCTGGATATCACCACGTGCGAGTGGTCGGTGGAGGTCCTGCAGCAGCTGGAGTACTGATGCTCTTTCAACCAGTTGTGGGGATCACAACTAAATCAGGTGAGTGGTTCTGCAGCACCACCTTTGCATCCTGCAGTGTCTCTAGTGATAGGGCACTATTGCGCCTCTTGTCCCCCACCCCTCTTGTATTTATATTGCAAGATAGGGACACCCTAGGCTAGGCTGGGACCAGAGAGTCGGCTCTGGGTGACCGTAGCTACACGCCGGTACACGGACACACCAACGGGGAGGCACACATTCCAGGTCTGGTCACCCAACACAAGGGCTGGAGAAACGGCAACACATAGGACCCAGGCTTGCTACCCATACACCGGGAGAAGCCAAACAAGGGACTGAGCTGCCCCCATACAGCCCACAGGGAGAGAAGCACAAAAGAGAGCCTGAGAGGTATAGAGAAAGTGAAGGGTCTCAGAAAGGAAGCCTGGCTGCAGAGGGTTCAGTGACTGTCCGGAGTTATAGGTGTAAAAGAACTGCATTGTAAACTGTAGTGCTGAGAAAGAGCTGCAAGTAAAACCCGGTGAACCCTGCTTAAGTCTCCCGTGTGTGATTCTCTGCACATTGAACTGTATATTCATCTTACACCCTGTCAGGAGCAGTCCCGACCCGCGGCAGCTAATCCATCTTGCAGCATCATTCCATCCTTCTGGCAGAAGTAAGCAGCAGCGGTAGTCCCCTCACTGACCACAACCCGTGGTTGCATCATGTCAAATCCCTGTAAATAACCCCTTTTACTTGTGGGCTTGGGACATGGTCCGGACCAAGGACTGCCGTGATAACCCCCGTGATACCCCGGTCTGGTACCGAGTACCCTGTCCCAGTGGGCTCCACATTGTGCTTCTACAGCCATAATATTATGGATGACATGAACGATCTAAGAGTGTCATAACTGTTCCCATTAACGTTCTTATGATTCTTCAAAAGTCGTAATCAGGGTAATGAAGGCATGGCTGGCCTTTCTACAGTAATCCTTCCTGGTGAAAACTAGTGTCCGCATGGACACCCAATAGGCTCCAGGAAGCACCTCCAAGGAGGGAGGGCGTACAAAAAACTGCTCTCACACCATCCATATTTTACATAGTGGATCACTGAAGCAGCAATGCTGGGCGTGTAAGGCTACTTTCACATAACGATTTTTTCCCTGTCCGTGGGATCCTACTTTTGTAGATGCTTTTTCTGTGTCCGGATCCATGATTATCATGGATCCGGACACAGCGGGGCACTTCACTTCTGCAATGTATAATATACATTGCAGAAGTGAACTATAAGAAAGCGTTAAAAATAAAAAATCACTATGCTCACCTATCCTCTATCCAACGCTGCATCCCAGCAAGGTCCATGTGCTTACAGGACCTGTGATGATGTCACAGAGCATCATCGGGTCATATGACCGCAGTAACCGCGGTAACTGCGGTCATGTGACCGGATGATGCTCACTGACATCATCACAGGTCCTGTAAGCACAAGGACCTTGCTGGTGGCAGCGCTGGATAGAGGATAGATGAGCATAATGATTTTTTTATTTTTAACTCTTTCTTTTACTTAATTACACTTCTGCAGTGAATATTATACATTGCAGAAGTGTAATTAGAAGGTTAGGAGCAATTAGTGTACTGAGCATGCTCAGTACACTAAAAGCAGGTCCGAGGAGACATCAGATGTTTCCTCGGACCCTGCTCCATAGGGCCCCATGTTAATGGAATCGGATCGGATATGGCATAATTGCCATCCGATCTGTCAGATCCGATTCTATCCAGTTTTTGATTCGGATGCAAAAATCGGAGCAGTCTCCGATTTTTGCACCGGAAAGAAATCGGATCAGACGCGATTCGGATGGCATTTAGTGGACACCCGAATCGGTCCGATCCCCATAGGGTTACATGGGGGCAAATTCAGATCCGATGCTGTCCGATTTCTATCGGACAGCATCGGATTTCACTAAATCGTAGTGTAAAACCAGCCTAATACTGAAGACCAGGGATGGATCAGGTCAGCTACATCTGGAGAAGGGGCATAAGACTAGTCCTAATGGATGTATGCCTCTGGAGGAATATGGCAGCAGTGCAGTAAAGGGTATTAAGGGGTTAACAAGTTATTATCAGCAGAACCTTTTACCTCTGTTACACAACAGAGCAGCAGGTCAGATGCCGAACTGCAGCTCCATTCAGGCCCGAGGGGCTGACAGTACAGCGCAGCACTCCTCAGCCCAGAGCACAGGCCTGGAGACACAGCAGTGTGTGCAGAGCAGACACAGCAGTGTGTGCAGAGCAGACACAGCAGTGTGTGCAGAGCTGCTCCTCTATGAAGTCACCATCTCTCTCATCTTTCCTCCATATAACCCACACTCATCCCAGCACGTGTTCTCTGGTGTGCGGAGCTGAGGTAACACAGCGCTGCTAATCACGGGCCACACTCTATAACTGCTGTACCTGTATCCTCAGTGGAGCCTGCAGACATGTGTACACCGGGCACACGTGGGAGGAGACGTCATCTGTCAGCGCCAACCAGCTACCACAAAGATTCTTCACTAAAGAGCGGCACCAGTGCGGCCGGCAGCGCCACCTGCTGGAGGCCTGACACGTTACATTACAGGAAAATCCCATATTATTCTTCTGGTAGCTCTATGAGTGAAGTAAAAGAAGCAGTGATGGGTAGTCCGGCTCTTTGTAGTGATCCGGCTCATTGGGCTCCGCTCATCATGTATAGCCGGCTGTTTCGGCTCCGCTCACCATGCATAGCTGGCTGTTTCGGCTCATCTCGCCATGCATAGCCGCAGGGCCGGCTCCAGGTTTCTGTGGGCCCCGGGCGAAAAGGTCTCAGTGGGCCCCCTTTAAGTACATATCGCGGACTAATATATATATATATATATATATATTAGTCCGCGATATGTACTTAAAAAAAACCCCGCATCTGCCGCATTTTCCGTCTAGCAGCTGCACTTGCTGCACGTTTGCGGCAAGCCCCATGCATTGTCTATGGGGCTTGCGGTAAGTGTTCGGCAATATATATGTATATATATATATATTGCCGCACACTTACCGCAAGCCCCATAGACAATGCATGGGGCTTGCCGCAAACGTGCAGCAAGTGTAGCCGCTAGCGCAGGGGTCTCAAACTCCAGGCCTCGAGGGCTGCACACAGTCCAGGTTTTCAGGATTTCCCTAGTATTTGACAGTTAGTAATCAAATGACCAACTGTCAAAGTATGGAAATCATGAAGACCTGGACTGTGTGCGGCCCTCGAGGCCTGGAGTTTGAGACCCCTGCGCTAGACGGAAAATGCGGCAGATGCGGGGTTTTTTTTACCGCAACTGCCACATTTTTCAAAAAACTCCTATGTGAAGGCAGCCTTACAGGAACAGTGACTGCCGAAACCAGCAAGAGCTGTTCCTGACAGTGAGTATATTACACATTGTTAGGGGCGGGCTAAAATGCGATTGCGTTCCCTTGCGCTTTTTAAAAATACCCTTCAAATGCAAAATGTTGCATTTTTGTGCGTCTGAGGATGCTTGGTATATACACAAGCATCCTGAAGAGCACAAATAATGCAAGCAGCTCAATGGAGCCGCACTGCCATATGGTGGCACCGCAGCCAAGCGGAGTGTCTGGCCGTCCGGATCTCTCTTTCTCCTCACCTTTCTTCTTGCCGCTCCGGTCTCCTCCGGTCGCTCTGCACATATCAGCATAGTGATGACAACATCGTGCCCCTCCATGCTGAGCTGCAGAATGCAGACAGCGGCAGAAGAGACTCTGGAGCAGAATGCTGCTGGCAAAGGTGGCTGGGACTATAGGAGCGGAATCCGCGGGGGGCTACCACTGGTACACATACCTCGTACACACTCGGCTCTGCTCCATACACCTCGTACGCACGCACGCGGCTCTGCTCCGTACACCTCGTACGCACGCACGCGGCTCTGCTCCGTACACCTCGTACGCACGCACGCGGCTCTGCTCCGTACACCTCGTACGCACGCACGCGGCTCTGCTCCGTACACCTCGTACGCACGCACGCGGCTCTGCTCCGTACACCTCGTACGCACGCACGCGGCTCTGCTCCGTACACCTCGTACGCACGCACGCGGCTCTGCTCCGTACACCTCGTACGCACGCACGCGGCTCCGCTCCGTACACCTCGTACGCACGCACGCGGCTCCGCTCCGTACACCTCGTACACACATGGCTCTGCTCCGTACACCTCGTACACACGCGGCTCCGCTCCGTACACCTCGTACACATATGGCTCTGCTTCGTACACACTCGGCTCTGCTCCGTACACACACGGCTCCGCTCCATACACCTCATACACACGCGGCTCTGCTCCGTACACCTCGTACACACACGGCTCTGCTCCGTACACCTCGTACACACACGGCTCTGCTCCGTACACCTCGTACACACACGGCTCTGCTCCGTACACCTCGTACACACACGGCTCTGCTCCGTACACCTCGTACACACACGGCTCTGCTCCGTACACACTCGGCTCTGCTCTGTACACCTCGTACACACATGGCTCTGCTTCGTACACACTCGGCTCTGCTCCGTACACACACGGCTCCGCTCCATACACCTCATACACACGCGGCTCTGCTCCGTACACCTCGTACACACACGGCTCTGCTCCGTACACCTCGTACACACACGGCTCTGCTCCGTACACCTCGTACACACACGGCTCTGCTCCGTACACCTCGTACACACATGGCTCTGCTTCGTACACACTCGGCTCTGCTCCGTACACACACGGCTCCGCTCCATACACCTCATACACACGCGGCTCTGCTCCGTACACCTCGTACACACACGGCTCTGCTCCGTACACCTCGTACACACACGGCTCTGCTCCGTACACCTCGTACACACACGGCTCTGCTCCGTACACCTCGTACACACACGGCTCTGCTCCGTACACACTCGGCTCTGCTCTGTACACCTCGTACACACATGGCTCTGCTCTGTACACCTCGTACACACATGGCTCTGCTCCGTACACCTCATACACACATGGCTCTGCTCTGTACACCTCATACACACATGGCTCTGCTCCGTACACCTAGTACCCACTCAGCTCCGCTCCATACACCTCGTACACACACGGCTCCGCTCCATGCACCTAGTACACACTCGCCTCTGCTACATTCACACTGTAAATCCCTCCTGACCCCACACATAACCTTCACCTAATTGCTATACACCTAGTACACACTCACCTCTGCTACATTCACACTGTAAATGCCTCCTGACCACACACAAACTTCACCTTATTTGAGCATCATTGATGGCCAGCACAGTCCTGGATACACTGAGGAGCTGATCATGAGACCCCTGACTCCTCCCCATCCATTGACATCATCACAGGTCCTGTAAGCACACTAGCACAGAGTGTGCAGCTCTGTGGGCTCCCGTGGAGGGGGGAGGAGGGAGACCCTCCGGTGCTGCAGGCAGCAGGAGCCTGAAAATGACCCCCCAGCTGCCCCTGGATATGGTCTCTGGCTGTGGGGGTCCTATTGTGACTCAGGGGCCACTGAGGCTCAGGGTCACCTTGCATTGTGACCACGTTGCTTAATCTCAGTATTGTAGTATGCTTGCAGCGCATATGCGTAATGCTACGTGGAGCATGCCAATAGAACTACCTCACACGTTTACCTTGCCCAACATGGTTGTCAATGAAATCGGGTTTCTAGGGCTCAGTTGCTGGCAGCGCTCAGCGTCGCTCTGCGCTCACAGACAATACTTGCATAAGGCTAGGGTCACACATAGCAAGGTGTGACCCATAGCCTCATTTGGGCCCCCCAGATCGGCCCGGCTCGCTCCTAGCCGGTTGCTCGCTCACTATGATAGCCGGCTCATTCGGCTCCGCTCACCATTATAGCCGGCTCATTCGGCTCCGCTCACATGCTAGCCGGCTCATGGCTCCGCTCACAGCACCGGCTCATTGCGCTCCGCTCACATGTATAGCCGGCTCATTCGGCTCCGCTCACCATATAGCGTCATTCGGCTCCGCTCACCATGCATAGCCGCTCATTCGGCTCGCTCACATGCATAGCGGCTCATCGGCTCGCTCACATGATAGCCGGCTCATTCGGCTCCGCTCACCATGCATAGCGTCTCGGCTCTACATTACGGCTATTCGTCCGCTCACCATGTATAGCCGGCTCATTCGGCTCCGCTCACCATGTATAGCCGGCTCATTCGGCTCCGCTCACCATGATAGCCGCTCATTCGGCTCCGCACACCATGATAGCCGGCTCATTCGGCTCCGCTCACATGATAGCGGCTCATTCGGCTCGTCACATGATAGCCGGCTCATTCGGCTCCGCTCACATGTATAGCGGCTATTCGGCTCGCTACCATGTATAGCGGCTCATTCGGCTCCGCTCACCATGTATAGCGGCTCATTCGGCTCCGCTCACCATGTCATAGCCGGCTCATTCGCTCCGCTCCCCATGATAGCCGGCTCATTGGCTCCGCTCACCATATAGCCGGCTCATTCGGCTCCGCTCTCACCATGTATAGCCGGCTCATTCGGGCCTCACGCCTCACCATGTATAGCTGGCTCTTTACGGCTCCTGCTCACCATGTAAGCGGCTCATTGGCTACTGCTTCACCATGTCTCAGCTCGGCTCATTCGGCTCCGCTCACACATGTATAGCCGGCTATTCGGTTCCGACTCACCTTGATGCATTCTCTTAGCGGCTCATTCGCTCCTGTACCAGGGATTAGTGGCATTCGGCTCTTCACCCTCATGTCTAGTCCGCTCTGATCGGCTCGTCCCATTACTACCATTGACACGGTCTATACAGTATACTCTTCCCTGTGATGTCTCCCAATTCCTCTGTACAGTGTCTCCTCATCTACACATTACAGGGATTCTAGTGTAATGCATATAGACTCTTCACCCTGTGATGTTCCGTCTCCTCTGTACAGTGCTCTCATTCTCACATGTACAGGGATCTAGTGATCAGTATAGACTCTTCACCTGTATGATGTCTCCAGATCTCCTCTGTACAGTGATCTCCTCATTCTACACATGTACAGGGATCTAGTGATCATATAGACTCTTCACCCTGTGATGTCTCCAGATCTCCTCTGTACAGTGTCTCCTCATTCTACACATGTACAGGGATCTAGTGACAGTATAGACTCTTCACTCTGTCATGTCTCCAGATCTCCTCTGTACAGTGTCTCCTCATTCTACACATGTACAGGGATCTAGTGATCAGTATAGACTCTTCACCCTGTGATGTCTCCAGATCTCCCTGTACATGTCTCCTATTCTACCATGTACAGGATCAGTGATCAGTATAGACCTCACCTGTGATTCTTCACTCACCATGTACAGGGATCTAGTGATCAGTATAGACTCTTCACCCTGTGATGTCTCCAGTCTCCTCTGTACAGTGTCTCCTCATTCTACACATGTACAGGGATCTAGTGATCAGTATAGACTCTTCACCCTGTGATGTCTCCAGTCTCCTCTGTACAGTGTCTCCTCATTCTACACATGTACAGGGATCTAGTGATCAGTATAGACTCTTCACCCTGTGATGTCTCCAGATCTCCTCTGTACAGTGATCTCCTCATTCTACACATGTACAGGGATCTAGTGATCAGTATAGACTCTTCACCCTGTGATGTCTCCAGTCTCCTCTGTACAGTGTCTCCTCATTCTACACATGTACAGGATCTAGTGATCAGTATAGACTCTTCACCCTGTGATGTCTCCAGATCTCCTCTGTACAGTGTCTCCTCATTCTACACATGTACAGGGATCTAGTGATCAGTATAGACTCTTCACCCTGTGATGTCTCCAGCTCTCCTCTGTACAGTGTCTCCTCATTCTACACATGTACAGGGATCTAGTGATCAGTATAGACTCTTCACCCTGTGATGTCTCCAGATCTCCTCTGTACATGTCTCCTCATTCTACACATGTACAGGGATCTAGTGATCAGTATAGACTCTTCACCCTGTGATGTCTCCAGATCTCCTCTGTACAGTGTCTCCTCATTCTACACATGTACAGGGATCTAGTGATCAGTATAGACTCTTCACCCTGTGATGTCTCCAGCTCTCCTCTGTACAGTGTCTCCTCATTCTACACATGTACAGGGATCTAGTGATCAGTAAGACTCTTCACTCTGTGATGTCTCCAGATCTCCTCTGTACAGTGTCTCCTCATTCTACACATGTACAGGGATCTAGTGAAGCAGTATAGACTCTTCACCTGTGATGTCTCCAGTCTCTCTGTACAGTGTCTCCTCATTCTACACATGTACAGGGATCTAGTGATCAGTATAGACTCTTCACCCTGTGATGTCTCCAGCTCTCCTCTGTACAGTGATCTCCTCATTCTACACATGTACAGGGATTTAGTGAACAGTATAGACTTTCACTCTGTGATGTCTCCAGTCTCCTCTGTACAGTGTTCTTCTATTCTACACATGTACAGGGATCTAGTGATCAGTATAGACTCTTCACCCTGTGATGTCTCCAGATCTCTCTGTACAGTGTCTCCTCTATTCTACACATGTAAGGGATCTCAGTGATCAGTATAGACTCTTCACCCTGTGATGTCTCCAGTCTCCTCTGTACAGTGTTCTCTCTGATTCTACACATGTACAGGGATCTAGTGAGATTAGTATAGACTCTTTCACCCTGTGATGTCTCCAGTTCTCCTCTGTACAGTGTCTCCTCATTCTACACATGTACAGGGATCTAGTGAAGCAGTGTAGACTCTTCACCCTGTGATGTCTCCAGATCTCCTCTGTACAGTGTCTCCCTCATTCTACACATGTACAGGGATCTAGTGATCAGTATAGACTCTTCACCCTGTGATGTCTCAGCTCTCCTCTGTACAGGGATCTAGTGAATCAGTATAGACTCTTCACCCTGTGATGTCTCCAGATCTCCTCTGTACAGTGTCTCCTCATTCTACACATGTACAGGGATCTAGTGATCAGTATAGACTCTTCACCCTGTGATGTCTCCAGCTCTCCTCTTTACAGTGTCTCCTCATTCTACACATGTACAGGGATCTAGTGATCAGTATAGACTACTTCACCCTGTGATTCTTCCAGTCTCCTCTGTACAGTGTCTCCTCATTCTACACATGTACAGGGATCTAGTGATCATATAGACTCTTCACCCTGTGATGTCTCCAGCTCTCCTCTGTACAGTGTCTCCTCATTCTACACATGTACAGGGATCTAGTGATACAGTATAGACTCTTCACCCTGTGATGTCTCCAGTCTCCTCTGTACAGTGATCTCTTCATTCTACACATGTACAGGGATCTAGTGATCAGTATAGACTCTTCACCCTGTGATGTCTCCAGCTCTCCTCTGTACTAGTGTCTCCTATTCTACACATGTACAGGGATCTAGTGATCAGTATAGACTCTTCACCTGTGATGTCTCCAGATCTCCTCTGTACAGTGTCCTCATTCTACACATGAACAGGGATCTAGTGATCAGTATAGACTCTTCACCCTGTGATGTCTCCAGTCTCCTCTGTACATGTGATCTCCTCATTCTACACATGTACAGGGATCTAGTGACAGTATAGACTCTTCACCCTGTGATGTCTCCAGATCTCCTCTGTACAGTGTCTCACATGAACAGGATCCAGTGATCAGTATAGACTCTTCACCTGTGATGTCTCCAGATCTTCTCTGTACAGTGATCTCCTGATTCTACACATGTACAGGGATCTAGTGATTCAGTATAGACTCTTCTACCCTGTGATGTCTCCAGTCTCCTCTGTACAGTGTCTCCTCATTCTACACATGTACAGGGATCTAGTGAAGCAGTATAGACTCTTCACCCTGTGATGTCTCCAGATCTCCTCTGTACAGTGTCTCCTCATTCTACACATGTACAGGGATCTAGTGATAGCAGTATAGACTCTTCACCCTGTGATGTCTCCAGCTCTCCTCTGTACAGTGTCCCTCATCTAATGTACAGGATCTAGTGCAGTATAGACTCTTCACCCTGTGATGTCTCCAGATCTCCTCTGTACAGTGTCTCCTCATTCTACACATGTACAGGGATCTAGTGATCAGTATAGACTCTCACCCTGTGATGTCTCCAGCTCTCCTCTTTACAGTGTCTCCTCATTCTACACATGTACAGGGATCTAGTGATCAGTATAGACATCTTCACCCTGTGATTCTCCAGATCTCCTCTGTACAGTGTCTCCTCATTCTACACATGTACAGGGATCTAGTGATCAGTATAGACTCTTCACCCTGTGATGTCTCCAGATCTCCTCTGTACAGTGTCTCCTCATTCTACACATGTACAGGGATCTAGTGAAGCAGTATAGACTCTTCACCCTGTGATGTCTCCAGCTCTCCTCTGTACAGTGATCTCCTCATTCTAGCACATGTACAGGGATCTAGTGATCAGTATAGACTCTTCACCCTGTGATGTCTCCAGCTCTCCTCTGTAAGTGATCTCCTCATTCTACACATGTACAGGGATCTAGTGATCAGTATAGACTCTTCACCCTGTGATGTCTCCAGATCTCCTCTGTACAGTGTCTCCTCATTCTACACATGTACAGGGATCCTAGTGATTAGTATAGACTCTTCACCCTGTGATGTCTCCAGTTCTCCTCTGTACAGTGTCTCCTCATTCTACACATGTACAGGGATCTAGTGAAGCAGTATAGACTCTTCACCCTGTGATGTCTCCAGCTCTCCTCTGTACAGGGATCTAGTGATCAGTATAGACTCTTCACCCTGTGATGTCTCCAGCTCTCCTCTGTACAGTGATCTCCTCATTCTACACATGTACAGGGATGTAGTGATCACTATAGACTCTTCACCCTGTGATGTCTCCAGATCTCCTCTGTACAGTGATCTCCTCATTCTACACATGTACAGGGATCTAGTGATCAGTATAGACTCTTCACCCTGTGATGTCTCCAGCTCTCCTCTGTACAGTGTCTCGTCATTCTACACATGTACAGGGATCTAGTGAAGCAGTATAGACTCTTCACCCTGTGATGTCTCCAGCTCTCCTCTGTACAGGGATCTAGTGATTAGTATATGTGGCGCCCCGCAACGAGTGCGTCACAAGGGAGTATTGCAGCCGCAATATTCTCTGACAAAGCAGTGCAATAGTTAACTCTGAGATCCAACCCAACATACAACACCTAGAACAGGGGACCAATCCTAGGTCCTGGTGGGTGGAGTGTTAGGGTAGTGTAGTAGAACACACAATAATCTAGACAGAGAGAACACCGTCAGTCGAGTCAGAATCTAGAACCTGACGAGAGCAGACTAGAGCTTGGAGAGGAGCGGGGGCTCCGCACTCCGTGCGGGCCCCTGGGCCGTCACCGGTCGGGTGTCAGCACCTGAGGCCTTAACCACCGGGAATGGGCATATCTACACGGGTTCCCAAAAGACTCCCGTGCCCACAACTTACAGCCGGTTCACTGGTACCGAAGCTGGCAGCAGTTCACCTCTGTCACGCGAACCAGCCCCGTGGAGGAGCAGCTTTATAGGAGCACCCCACCACCAGCCAGTTTCCAGTCGTCTAACCAGCGGTGTACCCACTGAGGGACCCAAGGCTCCCCAAAGAATCCAGAACGTACATCATGGATAGGGCATTGAAGCAGCCTCCCCGTACCCGATCTGGTATCCCTGGGCGACGCTGGCAAAAGAAGGAACTAAGTAGGTAGAATGGAGGAACACTGCGGATCTCTGAGGAACACTATCACTGCTGAGTCCACCCGGTCTACTACTCAACCACTGTAAGCCATGTACTGCCTGCTGGTTTCAGTAAAGACCCGTTGCAGAGACTATCTGTGTCCGTGCTTCCTTATGAACTGTCCGTCATTAACAACAAGGTAACCGCAGCTGCCGCACAACATCTTGAGCAGCTCCAGCCCCCGGGGATCACCGCTCAGCCTGTGGGGAGCGTAACATCTTGCTGCTGTCCATCCCCCGGGGGTTCCGCAGCGTCGGTAGCCCTTACCGAATCTACTCATAGGTGGCGTCACGAAGAAAACAAATTAAAACCCCTTAATCTGTTCCCGTAAGACGTCTTCACTTTTGATCTGCACTACACCGGGCCCCACTACCGGCAGGCGCGGTCCACCCGTGACAAGGAAGGAGAAGAATCGCCTGTATCAACCGGAGTCAGCCGGCCACGGTGAGTCATATAGACTCTTCACCCTGTGATGTCTCCAGATCTCCTCAGTACAGTGTCTCCTCATTCTACACATGTACAGGGATCTAGTGATCAGTATAGACTCCTCACCCTGTGATGTCTCCAGCTCTCCTCTGTACAGTGTCTCCTCATTCTACACATGTACAGGGATCTAGTGAAGCAGTATAGACTCTTCACCCTGTGATGTCTCCAGCTCTCCTCTGTACAGTGATCTCCTCATTCTACACATGTACAGGGATGTAGTGATCACTATAGACTCTTCACCCTGTGATGTCTCCAGATCTCCTCTGTACAGTGATCTCCTCATTCTACACATGTACAGGGATCTAGTGATCAGTATAGACTCTTCACCCTGTGATGTCTCCAGCTCTCCTCTGTACAGTGTCTCGTCATTCTACACATGTACAGGATCTAGTGAAGCAGTATAGACTTTTCACCCTGTGATGTCTCCAGCTCTCCTCTGTACAGTGTCTCCTCATTCTACACATGTACAGGGATCTAGTGATCAGTATAGACTCTTCACCCTGTGATGTCTCCAGCTCTCCTCTGTACAGTGATCTCCTCATTTTACACATGAATAGGGATCTAGTGATCAGTATAGACTCTTCACCCTGTGATGTCTCCAGATCTCCTCTGTACAGTGATCTCTTCATTCTACACATGTACAGGGATCTAATGATCAGTATAGACTCTTCACCCTGTGATGTCTCCAGCTCTTCTCTGTACAGTGTCTCGTCATTCTACACATGTACAGGGATCTAGTGATCAGTATAGACTCTTCACCCTGTGATGTCTCCAGATCTCCTCTGTACAGTGTCTCCTCATTCTACACATGAACAGGGATCCAGTGATCAGTATAGACTCTTCACCCTGTGATGTCTCCAGATCTTCTCTGTACAGTGATCTCCTGATTCTACACATGTACAGGGATCTAGTGATTAGTATAGACTCTTCACCCTGTGATGTCTCCAGTTCTCCTCTGTACAGTGTCTCCTCATTCTACACATGTACAGGGATCTAGTGAAGCAGTATAGACTCTTCACCCTGTGATGTCTCCAGCTCTCCTCTGTACAGGGATCTAGTGATCAGTATAGACTCTTCACCCTGTGATGTCTCCAGATCTCCTCAGTACAGTGTCTCCTCATTCTACACATGTACAGGGATCTAGTGATCAGTATAGACTCCTCACCCTGTGATGTCTCCAGCTCTCCTCTGTACAGTGTCTCCTCATTCTACACATGTATAGGGATCTAGTGAAGCAGTATAGACTCTTCACCCTGTGATGTCTCCAGCTCTCCTCTGTACAGTGATCTCCTCATTCTACACATGTACAGGGATGTAGTGATCACTATAGACTCTTCACCCTGTGATGTCTCCAGATCTCCTCTGTACAGTGATCTCCTCATTCTACACATGTACAGGGATCTAGTGATCAGTATAGACTCTTCACCCTGTGATGTCTCCAGCTCTCCTCTGTACAGTGTCTCGTCATTCTACACATGTACAGGGATCTAGTGAAGCAGTATAGACTCTTCACCCTGTGATGTCTCCAGCTCTCCTCTGTACAGGGATCTAGTGATTAGTATATGTGGCGCCCCGCAACGAGTGCGTCACAAGGGAGTATTGCAGCCGCAATATTCTCTGACAAAGCAGTGCAATAGTTAACTCTGAGATCCAACCCAACATACAACACCTAGAACAGGGGACCAATCCTAGGTCCTGGTGGGTGGAGTGTTAGGGTAGTGTAGTAGAACACACAATAATCTAGACAGAGAGAACACCGTCAGTCGAGTCAGAATCTAGAACCTGACGAGAGCAGACTAGAGCTTGGAGAGGAGCGGGGGCTCCGCACTCCGTGCGGGCCCCTGGGCCGTCACCGGTCGGGTGTCAGCACCTGAGGCCTTAACCACCGGGAATGGGCATATCTACACGGGTTCCCAAAAGACTCCCGTGCCCACAACTTACAGCCGGTTCACTGGTACCGAAGCTGGCAGCAGTTCACCTCTGTCACGCGAACCAGCCCCGTGGAGGAGCAGCTTTATAGGAGCACCCCACCACCAGCCAGTTTCCAGTCGTCTAACCAGCGGTGTACCCACTGAGGGACCCAAGGCTCCCCAAAGAATCCAGAACGTACATCATGGATAGGGCATTGAAGCAGCCTCCCCGTACCCGATCTGGTATCCCTGGGCGACGCTGGCAAAAGAAGGAACTAAGTAGGTAGAATGGAGGAACACTGCGGATCTCTGAGGAACACTATCACTGCTGAGTCCACCCGGTCTACTACTCAACCACTGTAAGCCATGTACTGCCTGCTGGTTTCAGTAAAGACCCGTTGCAGAGACTATCTGTGTCCGTGCTTCCTTATGAACTGTCCGTCATTAACAACAAGGTAACCGCAGCTGCCGCACAACATCTTGAGCAGCTCCAGCCCCCGGGGATCACCGCTCAGCCTGTGGGGAGCGTAACATCTTGCTGCTGTCCATCCCCCGGGGGTTCCGCAGCGTCGGTAGCCCTTACCGAATCTACTCATAGGTGGCGTCACGAAGAAAACAAATTAAAACCCCTTAATCTGTTCCCGTAAGACGTCTTCACTTTTGATCTGCACTACACCGGGCCCCACTACCGGCAGGCGCGGTCCACCCGTGACAAGGAAGGAGAAGAATCGCCTGTATCAACCGGAGTCAGCCGGCCACGGTGAGTCATATAGACTCTTCACCCTGTGATGTCTCCAGATCTCCTCAGTACAGTGTCTCCTCATTCTACACATGTACAGGGATCTAGTGATCAGTATAGACTCCTCACCCTGTGATGTCTCCAGCTCTCCTCTGTACAGTGTCTCCTCATTCTACACATGTACAGGGATCTAGTGAAGCAGTATAGACTCTTCACCCTGTGATGTCTCCAGCTCTCCTCTGTACAGTGATCTCCTCATTCTACACATGTACAGGGATGTAGTGATCACTATAGACTCTTCACCCTGTGATGTCTCCAGATCTCCTCTGTACAGTGATCTCCTCATTCTACACATGTACAGGGATCTAGTGATCAGTATAGACTCTTCACCCTGTGATGTCTCCAGCTCTCCTCTGTACAGTGTCTCGTCATTCTACACATGTACAGGGATCTAGTGAAGCAGTATAGACTTTTCACCCTGTGATGTCTCCAGATCTCCTCTGTACAGTGTCTCCTCATTCTACACATGTACAGGGATCTAGTGATCAGTATAGACTCTTCACCCTGTGATGTCTCCAGCTCTCCTCTGTACAGTGATCTCCTCATTCTACACATGTACAGGGATGTAGTGATCACTATAGACTCTTCACCCTGTGATGTCTCTGACTCACCGTGGCCGGGACTCCGGTTTAGACAGGCAGTAGCTTCTTCCTCCTTGTCACGGGTGGACCGTGCCTGCCGGTAGTGGGGCCCGGCTGAGTGCAGATCAAAAGAATGAAGACGTCTTGTGGGAACAGATTAAGGGGTTAATTTGTCGTGACGCCACCTATGAGTATTTCGGTAAGTATTACCGACGCTGCGGGGCCTCCGGGGGATGGAATGCAGCAAGATGGAACGCTCCCCACAGGCTAAGCGATGATCCCCGGAGGCTGGAGCTGCTTAAGATGTTGTGCGGCAGCTGCGGTTACCTTGAAGTGCGGACAGACAGTTCATAAGAAAGCACGGACACTGTAAGTCTCTGTAACGGGTCTTTACTGTAACCAGCAAGCAGTACATGGTATACAGTTGTAGGTAGCAGACCGGGTGGACTCAGCAGTGGTAGGTGTCCCTCAGAGATCCGCGGTGTTCCTCCATTCTATCTAAGTGAGTTGCCGTTGTCGCCCAGGAATACCAGGTCGGGTACAGGGAGGCTGCTTGAATGCCCTATCCGGGGTATACGTTCCGGATGTTTTGGGGAGCCTTGGGTCCCTTGGTGGGTACACCGTTGGTTAGACGACTGAATTTGGCGATGGTGGGGTGCTCCTGTAAAGCGGTCCCTCCACTCCTCTGGTTCGCATAGCAGAGCTGGACTACTGCTAGCTTCGGTACCAGCAAACCGGCTGTAGATGGGCACGGGATGGTTTTGAACCCGCATGATGATGCCCGTAATTGGTAGGGAGATGGCCAGCGAGGGTGGCCAGGGGGTCGCACAAGACTGTGCAACCCCCTCTCCAGGGTTGCAGAGCTGGGAATCTGCAGAGGTCTTCTAGATTGCTGTTGCTTCTCCAGACCCGAGACCAACTCTCTAGGCTGGACTAAACTTCTACTACACACTACCCTTGCACTCCGCCCACCAGGACCTTGATTGGCCCTCTATTCTAGGTGATGCATGCAGGATATGGATCTCTGAGTTAACCATTCGACTGCTGGGTCAGAGAATATTGCTGCTGCATTTATGGCTGCAATACCCTCCTGTGACGCACTCGTTGCGGGGCGCCACATCTCCAGCACTCCTCTGTACAGTGATCTCCTCATTCTACACATGTACAGGGATCTAGTGATCAGTATAGACTCTTCACCCTGTGATGTCTCCAGATCTCCTCTGTACAGTGAACTCCTCATTCTACACATGAACAGGGATCTAGTGATCAGTATACACTCTTCACCCTGTGATGTCTCCAGCTCTCCTCTGTACAGTGTCTCCTCATTCTACACATGTACATGGATTACTACCAACCAACAAAACGACATTACAGCCCATATAAGCGAAAAGTGAAAAATTATATTTAAATCAGGGGATCACAGAGGAAAGGTGTGGGGGCACAAAATATTTGTACATAGCAGGACACAATTGATCTCAACATAGGTTGTAACATTGCAGTGGTAATAAGACATAAAAATGTCATGGACAATTTAAAGCCAAATTAGCAATGGTGATTGCATAGTAATCAAGATAAATAAAGTGCTAAAGTGCCTATATTTATGGAAAATTCAATAAGAATAGATTCACTGGGTAGAGATTTACATTACTTATGATATACCAAATAGTACAGAATATCCTGGCTATGAATAACACAGCTGGTACAGAAAAGGAAGACTCTAAACCAGATCAATACTCAGAATCAATATTATGGATATATGAATTTAACGAAGATCCATAACCAATATTAACCACCAACATGAAAGATAAACAATTGGTGCAGTTAGCAGTCAAAAAAAGGGCACTAATAATTAGCTGATTATTATCAAACAGTAGCAATACAAAAAGAGTCAAATAACAGAAGGCTGTAAGAGAAATAGTTAAAGTAATAGTCAGACAAATGTCCTCAGCATCTACGTAGATCAAGCCAAAATGGTAGTACATAGTATAAGCAAAGTGACATTCCACACACAGACAATAGTGGGAACAAGAAACATAGTCTAAATGTGCTAATCCGCAACACCAGCGACAAGATATCATAGACCGCAATGCTAACCACTGGGGAGCAATGTAGACTCTTCACCCTGTGATGTCTCCAGATCTCCTCTGTACAGTGATCTCCTCATTCTACATGTGGAGCCCCAAGGGACGTGGGGTACTCGGTACCGGACCGATCTGCTGCTGGGGATGTCACTGGTGGCCTGGTCCGGACCGTGTCCCTGGCTCAGCACAATAAAAGGGGAATATTTACAAGGGATATGTCACGGGTGACGCCACCCACTTGGTGCGGCCAGTAATGGGGCCGCCGCTGCTGCAGAACCTCCGGGGGTGATGGAATGGCAGCGGGGATGGTATAGTTCCAGTGGGGGGAACTGTATCCCCCGGGGCAGTAAGGAGTTAAAGTCTATGGTGTGTGTGTGTTATTGGAGCACACTTACTTTGCAGGCTGCAGGGATCTCTCCTCAGCGTTGGTGCTGACAGGCTGTGGCTCTGCAGGTTGAGGTCTTCTCAGTGCAAGCCTGTATGGGAGAGAGGGTCTGCAGATGGAAGCAGGCAGGAGACAATGCAGGGTTACCAAAGCTTTACTCAGTTCTTTCAGTCAGCTTACACGTTATCTGCAGTTCTTTACACAGCTCTTAACATTCGGTTGCATTCTCCCTTTCCGGGTTCCCTTCTCTCCTGCAGCCAGGCTCCTCTCTCCTTGTGACCCCTCACACAGTCTTTTAGTGTGCCTTTCCGGGCTATTACTCTCTCTCTCCGTCTTACACGGGTGTATGCGGACGCTGAACAGTATAGCGGTGACTCGGGCTTCTGTGAGTCCTAGTGTGTCACTGAGCTGCCTGTTCTTTGGGTTAGGAACTCCAGCTTGAAACTGAAGCTCCCCGTCAGTGAATCTGGGGATACCGGGTGAATCGTCGGTCCCCTTCAGAGCTGACACTCTGCTCTAGCCCAGCCTGCAACAGTCCTCTTGCATGAGGCTCTGCCAGGCTCCTTCCTCTGTTTCCTTCGGTATCTAGGAGGGCTTCTCCACCTGCCGTCAGTAGCTTCGGCTGCTGTCTAGGGCACGGGTTGCACCGTCCCTTCTCTGTCTGTCACACTCCTGGTGGTTTCAGCATCTTGGACGGGCTTTCCCCCCCATCTGGCTCGCATTGGCTCAGTACGGGTCTGCGCTCCTCAGCTTAGGCTCTTCCAGGACGTGCAATCTCTCTCTGTCTTTGCATCTCAGCTACTTCAGCCTACTCTTGGTCTTTGCTTCTCAGCACCATGGCTTACTGACTTCCTTCACTCCTCCCCCTCTCTATATACTGTCAGTCACCTGACCTTCTGGTGTGCCCAACCCACTCCTCATCCACCACTCCTCTGGTCTCATATAGTGTCTAACCTCAGAGCTGGATGTGAACCCTCTCTATGCGTGGGGATGTGGGCTGTGAGGGTGTAGTGTTTACCATGTCCTTACTGCCTGGCTGCAGTACCCTTCTGTGGCCACCTGTACGCAGGGGCGCCACATACACATGAACAGGGATCTAGTGATCAGTATAGACTCTTCACCCTGTGATGTCTCCAGCTCTCCTCTGTACAGTGATCTCCTCATTCTACACATGAACAGGGATCTAGTGATCAGTATAGACTCTTCACCCTGTGATGTCTCCAGATCTCCTCTGTACAGTGTCTCCTCATTCTACACATGTACAGGGATGTAGTGATAACTATAGACTCTTCACCCTGTGATGTCTCCAGATTTCCTCTGTACAGTGATCTTGTGGCGCCCCGCAACGAGTGCGTCACAGGAGGGTATTGCAGCCATAAATGCAGCAGCAATATTCTCTGACCCAGCAGTCATATGGTTAACTCAGAGATCCATACCCTACATGCATCACCTAGCATAGAGGGCCAATCAAGGTCCTGGTGGGCGGAGTGTAAGGGTAGTCTGTAGTGGAAAGTGTAACACAATTAGTCAGTTAGACTCACTCAGTTAGTCTCAGTCAGTCAGTCAGTAGAGTCTGCAGAAGAGCAACGTAGGAGCAGGGGTTCCGCACAGTTCCGTTCGGCCCCCGGGCCATCACCGGTCGGGTGTCTTCACCTGAGGCCTAAACAACCGGGACCGGGCTTTAACATACGGGTTCCCAAAAACTCCCGTGCCCAACTTACAGCCGGTTTGCTGGTACCGAAGGTAGGAGTCGTCTATCACTTCTATGCGAACCAGAGGAGTGGAAGGACCGCTTTACAGGAGCACCCCACCACCCGCCAAATCCAGTCGTCTAACCAGCGGTGTACCTGTGGCGCCCCTGCGTCCAGGAGGCCACAAAAGGGAACTGCAGCCAGGCAGGTAGGACAATTGTTAAACACTAACACCCTCACAGCCCACACAACCCACGTGTCAGAGAGGTTACATCCAGCCCTGAGGTTAGACACTATATGAGACCAGAGGGGTGGTGGATGAGAGGAGTGGGTTGGGCACACCAGAGGTCAGGTGACTGACAGTATATAGAGAGGGGGAGGAGTGAAGGAGTTCAGTAGGCCGCAGTAGGCTGAGAAGCAAAGACCAACAGTAAGCTACAGTGAGCTGAGCAGTAAAGGCCAGAGAACAGCAGGGAGTTGAGCTGAAGCTGAGCAGGAGAGAGCCACACTGCCTGGAAGAGTGAAGACTGACGGAGCGCAGAATCTGTACTGAGCCAGTGCGAGCCAGAGGAGAGAGAAAGCCCATCCAGAGAGTCAGATCCCCAGGAGTGTGAGAGAGCCGAGAGGGACGGTGTAACCCGGGGCCCTAGACACACAGCTAAAGCAACTAACTGCAGGCGGAGTGGCCCTCCTATATACAGAAAGGAACATAGAGGAAGGAGCCTGGTATCCTAGTGCTGAGGATTACTGGAGGCTGGGCTAAAGTAGAGTGTCGGCTCTAAAGGGGACCGTAGTTCACCCGGTATCCCCAGATAACACGACGAGGGGTCTGAGATCCAGACTGGGATCCCTAACCCAAAAGGACAGGCAGCTAAGTGACGTACTAGGACTCACAGAAGCCCGAGTCACCGCCATACTGTCCAGTGTCGCACAACACAGAGAAAGAGAAGCAATAGCCCGGAAAGGGACATTTACAGACTGTGTGAGGGGTCACAGGAGGGAGAGGCCTGGCTGCAGGAGCAGAGAGAACCCGTGTACTTGAACTGTGTAACAACTGTAAATAACCTGTAACTTGCTTGAAAGAAAAACAAAGTAAAGCCTTGGAAAACCCTGCATTGCCTCTCTTGCCTGCTTCTATCTGCAGAACATTCCTCCCTACAGATCCAGCCTGTCAGCATCGGCCAGGAGGAGAGATCCCTACAGCCTGCAAAGTAAGTGTGCTACAAACTACACACACAACAGACTTTAAACCCTTGCTGCCTCGGGGCATACAGTTCTCCCCACTGGAACTATACCATCCCCGCTGCCATTCCATCGCCCCCGGAGGTTCTGCAGCAGCGGCGGCCCCATCGCTGGCCGCACCAGGTGGGTGGCGTCACCTGTGACAATCCCCTTGTAAATAATTCCCCATCTTTATTGTGAGGGCCCAGGGACACGGTCCGGACCAAGCCACCCGTGACATCCCCAGTACCGTCCGGTACCGAGTACCCCAGTCCCACCTGGGGCTCCACATACCCACCAAGGGACCCAAGGCTCCCCAAAGCATCAGGAACGTATACCCCAGATAGGGCATTCAAGCAGCCTCCCTGTACCCGACTTGGTATTCCTGGGCGACAACGGCAACACAAATAGTTAGAATGGAAGAACACCGCGAATCTCTGAGAGACACCTACCACTGCTGAGTCCACCCGGTCTACTACCCGTTAACTGTATACCATGTATTACCTGCTGGTTACAGTAAAGACCCGTTACAGAGACTTACAGTGTCCGTGCCTTCTTATGAACTGTTCATCCGCATGCTAAGGTAACCGAAGCTGCCTCAGAACATCTTGCGCAGCTCCTGGCTCCGGGGACCATCGCTTAGCCTGTGGGGAGCGTTCCATCTTGCTGCATTCCATCCCCCGGAGACCCCGCAGCATCGGTACAGTTACCGAATCACTCATAGGTGGCGTCACGACAAATTAACCCCTTAATCTGTTCCCACAAGACGCCTTCAATCTTTTTGATCTGCACTCAACCGGGCCCCACCACCGGCAGGCGCGGTCCATCCGTGACAAGAAGGAGGAAGAAAACGCCTGTCTAAACCGGAGTCCCAGCCTCGGTGAGTCAGAATTTGGCGTCACGAACAGGATACGAGCAGGCCCGTTCCCTAACGGGTATCATGTGCTTAAAAGAACTTTATTTCAACAATTTGGACTTTGTTCGTCCCTAAAAGAACTTTTCCCGCCTTTTCACCAAGATGGCGCCCAAAGATGGCGTCCCCGCCATGAGGATCCGCCACGTGCAAGCCCAGGGGTGAGCCACCGCCCCTCTTCGTGGGAGGGCTAAAGGCAAAGGCGCCAAAATCATTGTCCGCCCTGATTGCTCGAATCAACCATGGGGGCGGACCCAAAGACTTTTTCCCACAATTGGACTACAAAAACCCCAAGGAAGTGGGAGTGTCAGAATCTTCTTGACCAGCTCTTCACCAGAACGGTTACCGGTTGGACGGGTGTGGTTCTTCTACAACGATGGCCAGTTTGAGACTCCGAGACCTTATGCAACAAGTTGAAGCCAAGGCCAGAGCAGCCATAGGCCATCCCGGTCCGGGTCCTGTCCTCAACATCGACGGCAGCCCTGATTTTTGGCAGGAAGCTCTGCAAGACCTCCGGGTGAGGCTTATGGAAACTGTCGAGTGGACGATTCGTAGCTGGAGCGCGAGTGTAGGCCGCAGACTACATCATGCGATGCAGCAGAGACGACCGGGTACGACTCCAGGACCGGATGATGTCTCCAGTTTCACTACGACCTCCCCAACGCCTACCACTTGCCCTGCGTCCTCACCAGAGCCCATTGACTGTTTCATCCCAGTAGAGACTGCACCTCACCCTGACTCATTGCCAGAAGTCGCAGCCGATTCTGTACCAGAGCCGGAGCTTGTAACCTGCTCCATAGAAGAAGATGACATTTACCAGGTTCCCACCGCGGAACCCATCAACAGTCATATCACTCCAAAGACTGTTGCCTGTGTCTTCCCTGGACTGGAGACCTCTTTTACCAATACAGAGGCCTACCTGTTCACCGGGATGCAGACACCATTACCAGCAGTTACAGATGAAGAGGCAGGCAGCCTGGAAGCCCTGCAGGACGTCCCTGTGGAAGGATCCACAGCACCACCGCCCTGTTGTACAAAGGAACCTGTTCCAGCATTTCCAACCATCGAGCAGCCCGATGTGGTCGTCGAGGGAGAGAGAGGAGGATGACGACCACGACGACGAGTCCCGCAGCATTCCTGAGGACCTTGACACCGGCTTTGCTTGGGGAGACACCGAGGAACCTCCGTCCGAGCGATCAGCTCGTGTACACTGGTCGGGTGCATCAGCGATACCTTCCCCTGTGCCGTTCCACCGGGTGCCGATCCAGACTTCCCGCCAAGTTCAAGCTTGACACCTTTCTGAAAAGATCACGCCGCGGAAGCCGTTGCGACAACCCCCAGGCTGCAGAACATTGTCACCAGGAGCCTAACCGGACTGCAGAGCATTACACTCCTAGAGCAGATGCAGAGACTGTGACGGACAAAAGGGAGCCATCTTCGAAAGTTATATATTTTTTTCCTTTCTTTTTTCCTCGGACTGAGAGACTATAAACCGGTACCTGTGGAGAGGACTGAGGAAAATCCCCCTTCATCGCTTCCCTGGAATCGTCACCGTTAGACCCCAGGCCTGCGATGAGGGAGCTACACCTTTTGCTGTTATAGACTGGTAACATACATTGAGGGAAAGCTAGGGAAAAATTTTTGCCAGTACTGTTTTGTTTTCTTTGTTTTTTTGTTTTTGCCGTGCTTCTGGAGCTGAACATCAGGGTATTCAACCTTTCTTATGTGTGCAGCCAAACCAGTTGAATGTGTTATCACCATGTTTAACAGTAAAGAAATGTTTCCTCCCGTTAAATCTGAGTATGGGGATTTTGTTGAAGCAGATCATAGACACATACCCGCGGCCTTACTGCCGGTCACTTCATCTTGACACCAACAGGTTAGCTCCAGTACCCCCCAATAGTTAAAAATAGAAAGAAAATGCTCACCTCTCCGCCGAGTGTCCCGAGATGCGAGGCATCCACCTCCGATGGCTGCAGGAACTTAATCAGCTGACTGGCGACAACAGATCAGCTGATGTGTCACATGACAGTATCAGCTAAAAAGTTTAAGTCACCGGCCAAAACCAATCAGCTGGTTAAGGTCCTTCAGCCATCAGAGGGGAACGCCTTGCATCACGGAACACTCAGCGGACAGGTGAGCATTTTTTATCACTGCTTTCTTTAATTTCACTTTCGCAGCATATGTAGATGCACTGTTAAAGTGAAATTACAGGAACAGAGCAGTGAATGTGTACTGAGCATGCTCAGTACACTAAAACTGGATCCGGAAAACAATCCTGTTTTTTCCCAGATCCGAGCTCCATAGACCCTCATGTTATTTGAATCGGACAGCGTCGGATCCAATTCTGTCCGATTGTGTTTTGGGGATGTAAAAAAAGTGGACACAATCAGATCCCTGATAAAACTGGCACACATGGATGCCCATTAAGGACAAATCCGTGTCCATCCATGCCCATAGGGAACATGGGGAGCCAAATCGGATCCGTGGCTATCTGTTTTACAACGGATGGCCACTGATCCCCAAAAAATGTGATGTGAAAGGGGCCTTATAATAGTCTTGGTGCTAGCTGCTCTGGCAGATCCTAGAGTAAACCAGGCCTTTACTCATTACCCCTATGCAGGGATCTCAACTTACAATGGCATCCCCTGTGTTGCTTCCATGGAATGGCTGCTGGCTGGAGGAGTGAACCTGAAGCAAGGGAAGTCTGGTTACAAGGTCAGTAACTAATGTGACAAGACAGTGTGGCAGACATCAAAAGCCGAAGTCAGAGGGGTAGCTGGAGACAGATTCCAGGCAATCAGAATGCAATCAAATATGCATAGGTCAGGATTGGATGGGGCAATAGGAATAACAGAATCTGGCAAAGTCAGAGAACAAACAGGGTCTGTAACAAGGGGACGGTACAGGCGATATGACGCGATTTTCGTCATATCGCCTGTACCGCCCCCTTGCAGGACAAGCAATGTCTCAGCTGTATAGCATGCCCATGTGGGCGTGAATAATTAACAAGCCGGCAGTGGGGAGAGCCACACAAGCCCACCTTTTGCGGTTTCTCATATAATGAGAAGCTGCAGAATAAGAGGTGAATAAATGTGGCGCCCCGCAACGAGTGCGTCACAGGAGGGTATTGCAGCCATAAAAGCAGCCGCAATATTCTCTGACACAGCAGTGACCTGGTTAATTTAGAAATCCAACCCAGCATGCATCACCTAGAACAGAGGGCCAATCCTAGGTCCTGGTGGGCGGAGTGCTAGGGTAGTGCAGGAGAACACACAATAATCTAGAGAGTAGAGAGAATAATCTAGAACCTGACAAGAGCAGACTAGAACTTGGAGAGGAGCGGGGGCTCCGCACCCCGTGCGGGCCCCTGGGCCGTCACCGGTCGGGTGTCAGCACCTGAGGCCTTAACCACCGGGATTGGGCATTTCTACACGGGTTCCCAAAAGACTCCCGTGCCCACAACTCACAGCCGGTTCACTGGTACCGAAGCTGGCAGCAGTTCACCTCTGCTACGCGAACCAGAAGAGTGGAGGATCAGCTTTACAGGAGCACCCCACCACCAGCCAACTTCCAGTCGTCTAACCAGCGGTGTACCCACTGAGGGATCCAAGGCTCCCCAAAACATCCAGAACGTAAATCATGGATAGGGCATTGAAGCAGCCTCCCCGTACCCGATCTGGTATTCCTGGGCGACATTGGCAATCACTTAGTTAGGAATGGAGGAACACTACGGATTTCTAAGGGACACCATCACTGCTGAGTCCACCCGGTCTACTACTCAACCACTGTATACCATGTACTGCCTGCTGGTTACAGTAAAGACCCGTTATAGAGACTTTTTGTGTCCGTGCTTCCTTATGAACTGTCCGTCAGCACTAGCAGGTAACCGCAGCTGCCGCACAACATCTTGAGCAGCTCCAGCCCCCGGGGATCACCGCTCAGCCTGTGGGGAGCGTAACATCATGCTGCTGTCCATCCCCCGGGGGTTCTGCAGCGTCGGTAGCCCTTACCGAACTACTCATAGGTGGCGTCACGAATAAAACAAATTAAACCCCTTTTAATCTGTTCCCGCAAGACGTCTTCACTTTTGATCTGCACTACACCGGGCCCCACTACCGGCAGGCGCGGTCCACCCGTGACAAGGAAGGAGAAGAATCGCCTGTATCAACCGGAGTCAGCCGGCCGCGGTGAGTCAGAAAATGGCGTCACGAACAGGATACGAGCAGGCCCGTTACCCAACGGGTATATTGTGCTTAAAATGGACTTTATTGTCTACATTTGGACTTTGTTCGTCCCTAAAAGAACTTTCCCTCCTTTTCACCATCAGGTCAAGATGGCGCCCAAGATGGCGTTCCCGCCACAAGAAGTCGCCACGTGCAAGCCCAGGAGTGAGTCAACCCCCCCCTCATCGTGGGAGGGCTAAAGACAAAAGGCGCCAAACTCTTTGTCCGCCCTGATTGCTCGAATCAACCATGGGGGCGGACCCCAAAGACTTTTCCCACGATTGGACTACAAAAGCCCAGAGAAAATGGGAGTGTCACAGACAGTCAGACAGACTTCTTCACCAGCTCTACCAGAACGTCTTACCGGTTGAACGGGTGTGGTTTCCCTCCAAGAAGAGAATGGCCAGCACGAGACTCCAAGACCTAATGCGGGAGGTCGAGGCGGAGGCCAGAGCAGCCATAGGCCAACCGGGTCCGGATCCTGCCCTTACCATAGACGGCAGCCCCGACTTCTGGCTAGAGGCTCTACAAGACCTCCGGGTGCGACTACTTGAGACAGTGGAATGGACGATTCGCAGCTGGAGCGCGACCCTAGGCAGAAGACTCCATCATGCGATGCAGCAGAGCCGACCGGGTACAGCTTCTCCAAGCCCAGACGACATCGCCAGCTTTTCAACAGCCTCACCGTCGCCCACCACCTGACCTGCTTCGTCACCGGAGCCCATAGACTGTGTCATTCCTGTGAGGACCACAGCTCGACCCGTTCCAGCGGACGATACCGCAGCCGGCCCCGTTCCAGAGCCGGAGCTTCCAATACGCTCCCACGAAGAAGCTGACATCTACCTGGTTCCACCTGCGGAACCCGCGACTAGTTTCGAAACTACAGAGACTGTCGCCTGTTTTCTCCCCTGAACCGGAGGCCTCCTCTGCAACTACAGAGGCCTACCTGGTGACCGGGATTGAAACACCACTTCCCGCTGCTACAGAAGAAGAGGCAGGCAGCCTGGAAGTCCTGCACAACGACCCCGAGGAGAACTTTGCAGCACAGCCACCCACCGATCCAGAGGATCCCATCCCATCGTCTTCGCCAGCCGAGCAGCCCGACGTAGTCATCGAGGAGGTCGAGGAGGATGACGAGGAGACCTACAGTCCAGCTGAGGATCTCTACACCGGGTTCGCCTGGGGAGACACAAGGAACCCTTCTGCCGGGCGATCAGCTCGGGTGCACTGGTCGGGTGCCGCCGCAACAGCATCTTCTCCGGTTCCGTTGAACCGGGCTCCACTCCAGACTGCCCACCAAGCTCGAGCGGTTCAACAACCAGCACGCCGTAGTGACTTTATCCACACGCCGCATCACTCCGACGAAGAGGTACGTCGTATCCGGAGAGACGAGTGGCACACTCGACTGCAAGCCAACATGCAGGCTCGCGCCGAGGCCCGCCGCCAATCTCCACTACCTGAACAATTCCGGAAAACCGGGTGGGTAAGCACATTTAACTTGTCCACCGGGTGGGGATTCGTAAGGGAGGAGGGTGTGAGTACTGAAGTGTTTGTGGGGCGCCGTGATGTGGAATCGCACCTACTGCGAGGCCATCCAAGCCGAGACTTGTATAGAGGGGACATAGTAACCTATGAGCGCCATATATGCCGTGATGGGTGGTTCGCTATACGAGTCCGGAACACTGCCATTCATCAGTGACTTAAGTTGTTGTTTGAACTTTGCTATTAAAAGAGACTTCTTCCTGTTTGCACCGTAACACCGCGACTTGGCGGCTACAGCCTGAACTTTTATTCTAAGGACAGCCGACCGCCCGCCGGGTCCGCGCAATGTGTTAACCTGTTTATTTACCTTTTCACTTTTATGCATATATGACTTGTCATTAATAAAAGTGTATTACCTGTTATAAAATATAAAAACCTCTGTAACGTGAGTAGTGTGACGCTTGGGGACAAGCGTATTCAACCAAGGGGGAGTGTGGCGCCCCGCAACGAGTGCGTCACAGGAGGGTATTGCAGCCATAAAAGCAGCTGCAATATTCTCTGACACAGCAGTGACCTGGTTAATTTAGAAATCCAACCCAGCATGCATCACCTAGAACAGAGGGCCAATCCTAGGTCCTGGTGGGCGGAGTGCTAGGGTAGTGCAGGAGAACACACAATAATCTAGAGAGTAGAGAGAATAATCTAGAACCTGACAAGAGCAGACTAGAACTTGGAGAGGAGCGGGGCTCCGCACCCCGTGCGGGCCCCTGGGCCGTCACCGGTCGGGTGTCAGCACCTGAGGCCTTAACCACCGGGATTGGGCATTTCTACACGGGTTCCCAAAAGACTCCCGTGCCCACAACTCACAGCCGGTTCACTGGTACCGAAGCTGGCGGCAGTTCACCTCTGCTACGCGAACCAGAAGAGTGGAGGATCAGCTTTACAGGAGCACCCCACCACCAGCCAACTTCCAGTCGTCTAACCAGCGGTGTACCCACTGAGGGATCCAAGGCTCCCCAAAACATCCAGAACGTAAATCATGGATAGGGCATTGAAGCAGCCTCCCCGTACCCGATCTGGTATTCCTGGGCGACATTGGCAATCACTTAGTTAGGAATGGAGGAACACTACGGATTTCTAAGGGACACCATCACTGCTGAGTCCACCCGGTCTACTACTCAACCACTGTATACCATGTACTGCCTGCTGGTTACAGTAAAGACCCGTTATAGAGACTTTTTGTGTCCGTGCTTCCTTATGAACTGTCTGTCAGCACTAGCAGGTAACCGCAGCTGCCGCACAACATCTTGAGCAGCTCCAGCCCCCGGGGATCACCGCTCAGCCTATGGGGAGCGTAACATCATGCTGCTGTCCATTCCCCGGGGGTTCCGCAGCGTCGGTAGCCCTTACCGAACTACTCATAGGTGGCGTCACGAATAAAACAAATTAAACCCCTTTTAATCTGTTCCCGCAAGACGTCTTCACTTTTGATCTGCACTACACCGGGCCCCACTACCGGCAGGCGCGGTCCACCCGTGACAAGGAAGGAGAAGAATCGCCGGTATCAACCGGAGTCAGCCGGCCGCGGTGAGTCAGAAACTACTTTTATAAATTTTCTCATAGCAGTTTAGGGACAGAAAGGGATGGTTACAAATGGATTACTATGGTGCAGGGACAGGTTAAAACAGGCTGGAGGGTCGTTTGTAGAGGTCAGGTTCCCTTTAAACAGCAACATCAGTAAAGGTACGAAACAACAATCCTGTGTATGTGACTGTTATTGAGGCCCCTGATCCTACTCCCTCCATAGACTGTTCCATAACTCCCATCACCCACTACTGCCTCGGGGATCCCGCTTCACCTACGGGGAGTGAAACCATGTTGCTGCTTCGCCATCACCCCGGAGGTCTGTCCCGCAGCGCTGGTAACCTAACCGGAGCTGTAGATGGCGTTACGAAACACCATTTTTATTAACTGTTGCCCTTTTCAGCGACCACCAGGGCCATGGGACCGGGTAACAGGCCCTGTGACATCCCCAGTAAATTAACGCCCAGGACCGGGTACCCCACGGCCCTGGGGCGGGTCAAAGGCGTCTACAAACACAGCCCAAATATACAGTCTATTATCATCATCAGCACTGCATGCAGAATGAATACAGTAATTCTGAAAAAGAATAGTTAAATATGTATAAAGTTAAAGTTTTAAATGGCTAAGTTAATCCTATAGAAATGTTTTATGGCTCTTCTAAGGAAAACTGAAAATACAAAAATAAAATTCCACTGTCCTTTAGGAATGAATATACTATATTATCCAACACTAATCCCAACAACATTAATCAATGTATTGTATTTTTTTTTAATGTTTTCTTGGAATTGCCAACATAAAGATAAAAACGTGTGTTCTTTGTAGTCCAGGCTCTAGATGGGTAGAACCAATACACAATACAAATTACATTCCAATCTCATTGTTCTACTGAGGTGGTTTTTTTTGTCACATAATTCAAAGAACACTATATGTATATACACACACTGTATATATAAAAGCCAGCCCAATATATATATTTTCAAGTCTAAAAAATGCATGACGTTTTCCTTTGCTTATAGTAAACAAGACCATTTTACCCAAGTCTAAACATCATAAAAGATGATTGAGTCAATAAAGATGTATGGGTTACACAAACTATTAAGGATAACAGAATAGCTTTGTTTACAAAGCTTTGCAGGACAATATCAATTCTAAAGCACCATATGATGGCCATGGATAGTGCTTCTCTAGGTTAATACATTTAAAATCTATAGATGACAATAAAAATTCCAATACTAGACAAAAATGATGTTGTCTGATCTATTCTTTGATCAGGGTATTATGTTGACCTTCAAATTCACAGTTCTTATGCATGTACAACCCACATGACTGCTACAGTCCATCACTTGGCTCAGCAGCTCTTGCTGTCTACATCAGTGCAGAGTAGTGATGAGCCACCACGTAAGCGTTCAAATTCGGTTCGATTTGCCGTATTGGGGTGTATTCGACGAATTGTTCGTCGAATGTTCGTCGAACACCGTCAAACCACATTGGAATCAATGGCAGGCTACAGCAAACACATAGAAAACACCTTCAAAGGTGTCCAAAAGCTGTCAAACTACTCAGAATAGACAACAAACACCAGGAAAAGTGACAATGTCGGGCCCCACGGGACTGGGGTACTCGGTACCGGACCGGACGGTACTGGGGATGTCACAGGTGGCTTGGTCCGGACCGTGTCCCTGGCTCGGCAATAAAAGGGGAATTATTTACAAGGGGATTGTCACGGGTGACGCCACCCACTTGGTGCGGCCAGTGATGGGGCCGCCGCTGCTGCGAACCTCCGGGGGTGATGGAATGGCAGCGGAGATGGTATAGTTCCAGTGGGGAGAACTGTATCCCCCGGGGCAGTAAGAGTTAAAGTCTATGGTGCAGGGGTAGCACACTTACTTTGCAGGTTGCAGGGATCTCTCCTCCTGGCTGGTGCTGGCAGGCTGGATCTGTAGGGAGGAATGGTCTGCAGATAGAGACTGACAAGAGAGGCAATTCAGAGTTTTCCAAGGCTTTACTCGTTGTTTCCTTCAAGCAGTTTACAAGTCATTGCAGTTGGTACACAGTTTAAGCACACGGGTTCTTTCTACTTCTGCAGCCAGGCCTCTCTCTCCCTGTGACCCCTCACACAGTCTGTTAGTGTCCCTTTCCGGGCTGTTGCATTCTCTTTCTCTATGTTGTGCGACACTGGACAGTATGGCGGTGACTCGGGCTTCTGTGAGTCCTAGTATGTCACTTAGCTGCCTGTCCTTTGGGTTAGGGATCTCAATCTGGAACTCAGACCCCCCGTCGTATTGTCTGGGGATGCCGGGTGAACTACGGTCCCCTCTAGAGCCGACACTCTACTTTAGCCCAGCCTCCAGTAATCCTCAGCACTAGGATACCAGGCTCCTTCTCTCTGTTCCTTTCTGTATATATGAGGGCTACTCCGCCTGCAGTTGGTTGCTTTAGCTGTAGTTCTAGGGCCCCGGGTTACACCGTCCCTCTCGGCTCTCTCACACTCCTGGTGGCTTCAGCGTCGGACGGGCTTTCCCTCCCATCTGGCTCGCACTGGCTCAGTACGGATCTGCACTCCTCGGCCTTGCACTCGCAGGACGTGTGGCTCTCTCCTGCTCAGCTTCAGCTCAACTTCCTGCTGTTCTCTGGCCTGCTTCTGGTCTTTGCTTCTCAGCACCGTGGCTTACTGAACTCCTTCACTCCTCCCCCTTCCTATATACTGTCAAGTCACCTGACTACGGGTGTGCCCAACCCACTCCTCTGAATCCACCACCCCTCCGATCTCATATAGTCTCTAATCTCAGGGTTGGATGTAACCTCTCTGACACATGGGTTGTGTGGGCTGTGAGGGTGTTAGTGTTTAACAATATCCTACCTGCCTGGCTGCAGTTCCCTTTGTGGCCTCCTGGACGCAGGGGCGCCACATTCTCCCGGAGTTAAACAGCGCGTCCTCGCGCGACTCGACATGGATCACCCTGAAAACATTTTCATTTTATATAACAGTAAACATTAAGTATTCTTGGTTTCTTCCCTTCCGGGAGGCACGATTCTTGTAACGTTACGTTAACTATAAAACAAGTGCATGGGTATATACTCGTCATTACCCCTTTCTCTGTAAAATACACATTATAAAACATTACTTTGTATCAAAAGTATAAAAGTTCTTCTTTCAAAAAGTGCAAAAAGTCTCAAAAAGCAGCTTCGAAACAGTCAAAGTTCTGGATTCAAAAATGCAAAGTCTCATGCATTAGCTCTCATGTGCAACTGGTCTTAAAACCAAAGGGGAGCACACAAAGGTGCTCAACTATATACAAAGGGAGTTCTTATCACATCATTGTTTGTGATATTAAATGTTATTTCAACATATAAGACAAACAGGGGAATGCTAACATTCACTCAGGTAAGGTAGGGGGTCAATAAGGAAAATGCTTCATTCACACTTACAGTTTCTTCTGATGCAGGACACGGGTCTCACTCCTTCCCTTCTGGATGCAGATCCTGCGTTTCTATTCTTTCTTCTGCGTCCACGGTAACACTTGCGATGTCTTCCATCTGGGATACACCTCCAGGTCTTGCAGTGCAGCGTTCAGCAAATAGCTCTCTAGGGTCTGCGTTATAACATCCTTCATAGACTTGGATGTAACAGTTTCTAGGTTGATCAATGTTTTTTTTTTATATATTTTATTTTCATTTTCAATTTTTTTCCACATAATTAACAACATGACAACAAACAATAGAAGCCAAATCACATGTAACAATAATAACAATAAAGGAAGAAAGAAGAAAGAGAAAAAAAAAAAAAAAAAAAAAAAAAAGAGAAAGGAGGATCATACATTCAATGTTGCACCAAACACTTCCGGGTAAAGTGCAAATTGTTATAAATAAATTAGTATTATGATACAATAAATCAAAACTAGCTTATCTGCATCGTAATCAAATCAAATCAACCTCATCATGACATCATAGTATCCATACCCTTTTCCTAGGCTATATAATATTTACTAACCACCCAGGGCTGCCACATCATTGTTACCTTTCTTTTCCTTGAATTAGATTGAACCAACATTAATTCATATTTACAGTGTAAATTTACTCTTTCTATTATCTCTTTTATATTTGGAGGAGGAACTTCTTTCCATTTCGTTGCCAGCAATATACGGGTTGCTATCAATATGTGTGAAACTAACCCTCTTATTTGACTTGGAATATTTTCCAAACCAATATGAAGAATCGCCATACATGGATTAATTAATACCGCAACTCCCGTAATTTCCAAGATCACCTGCGCTATTACTGCCCAAAGAGGGGCAAGAGCCGGACACGCAAACCAAACATGTTTCTGAGAACCTACCTGTCCGCAACCTCGCCAGCATAAGCATGAGAGGTGCGGGCTGAACTTAGCAATTCTATTTGGGCACCAATACCATCTCAATTGCGTTTTCTTCAATTGTTCCATGTGATTTATACATGAGGACACTCTTTTAATCTCCTTTATACTATTCCCCCAGGCTTCTAAATCTATTGATTCTCCCAGCTCCTGTTCCCATTTCTCCATGTAAGGGGCTTTGATTCTTTCAACTGGGACTATTAAAGACTTATAAAACGCAGAAATTCCCCTTGTATTTAAATCCGAGGCCATAAAGCATTTGTTTATTCTCCCCTCCTCAGATTCAGTACGTCCTAAAGATGAAATATTATCAAATAGGTGTCTAATTTGTAGATATTGGTAAAAGTGTCTACGTATCCCAGTATATTTATTGGATAATTGGTCAAATGGGAGGAGCCCCATATTTCCCTCCATCTCTCCCAAAGTTTGGATTCCCGCATCCCACCATAATTGAAGGTTTAAATATGGGATATGGGACTCGATAGCATATACCGATATTGACGATCGAGGTATCCTAATAAAGGACGGGACCATTGTCCTCCATAACCTCACTGCCGCACGCATTGTTGGCAATAAGGGAGAGTTAGTGCTTATCTGAATTACCTCTGATTCCAATGCTAATCTGGTGGAACCTCGTCTTGAATAAAATTTTTCAATCTGTAACCATTTCTGATCACCAGTCATCTGCCACCATTCACGTAAACCAACCAAAACCGAGGCCTTATGATACAACATTAAGTCTGGAAACCCCATCCCACCTGCCTCTAATGGAAGGTATAATATTGTTTTAGCTATACGCGGTTTTTTATGGGCCCAGACATACTTACTAGCTATGCGTTGCAAACCATGAATAAATTTTTTGGGAATATCCAGAGGAAGAGTCCTGAAATAATACAAAATTTTAGGGAGGGCCATCATTTTAAAAATATTTATACGAGCTATCCAAGATGATGTAATTTGATGCATCCCCTCTAATAATACTTTAATTTTTGTATGAAGATTTGTAAAATTAACTTTAATTATCTGGTCTGACGTAGTCAGAGTTATACCCAGGTATGGAATACCTTCATCCATCCACTGGAAGGGAAAAAGCCGCTTTAAATGTTCCTGGGATGTTAATGATACCGCTATAGGGAGAATCACTGATTTATTCGTGTTTAATTTATAATATGATATTCTACTAAATTCCCCTAATTCAGATAAAACTGCGGAGAGGGACTGCTCAATATTCACACAAGAAATAATAACATCATCTGCATAAAGACTGATTTTATGAGCCGCTGTCCCTACCTTCACCCCTGAGATTAATGAAGAGTTCCTAATCCTTTCTGCCAAAGGCTCCATACATAGAGCAAAAATTATTGGGGACAGGGGGCAACCTTGACGTGTCCCATTTGTTATATCAAAAGGTCTAGATAGGACCCCTGCTATCCATACTCTAGCCGCTGGCCCGGAGTATATTGCTAGTATCGCAGACAAAATTGGACCCATCAACCCAAACTTTTGAAGAACCCCCTTGACATATCCCCAGTGCACCCTGTCAAAGGCTTTCTCTGCATCCAGTGACAGGAATGCACTGGGGAGGCCTGACAATTCTGCTACCCGAACTAGGTTCAACATCCGGCGTATTCCGTCTTTTGCCTCTCTTCCTCTTACAAACCCAACCTGGTCCGATGAGACCAGGTCGGGGATGATTTGATTTAGGCGAGAAGCCAGCATTTTAGTAAAAATTTTAACGTCTCAGTTTAGCAGCGCGATAGGCCTAAAATTTTTAGGGGTAGTAGGGTCTTTCCCTAACTTAGGAAGAGTAATAATAGTAGCTTCCAAATTAGAGCTCAGCATTAAGCCGTTATTTCTCCACACCGAAAATGTTCTTAATAAAAATGGCGCTAGTATCTCCTGAAAGGTACGGTAATACTGATTAGAGAATCCATCTGGCCCCGGAGCACTCGCTTTTTTGATTGTTTGATAACTGCTAATATCTCTTCTATTGTAAAGGGGGCATTCAAAAAGGACAACTGCTCCTCCGAGATCTTAGGGAGATTAATGGAGTCAAGATAGTCTTTTATTCCTTGGTCAGTAGGCTGTGGGATCGCCGAGTCCCTCCCCAGGTTGTACAACTCTGTATAATATTTAACGAATTCCTCAGCAATCCCTATAGGGTTTCTAACAGGGGGAGCGCCTGGTTTCAAGATGTAGTCAATCCTTCCTCTTACCTCTCTTTTTATCACTCTACGGGCCAGAACTGCCCCCCCCTTATCCCCCGATGAATACCACTTCACCTTTGCTTTACGCAAATTATGGGCGTATGTACGTAGCATCGAGTCTCGCAATTTAAATCTTATTGAAAATATTTCATCAATAACTGAGGGTGTAACAGCCTTCTTATTAAGAGATTCTAAAGAATGCAATCTGTTAAGTAGCTCTTTCTTCTCCCTCTCCTTCTCGCGCTTTATACTAGACGCTTGCTGTATAAGTGTTCCCCTGATAACAGCTTTATGGGCTAACCATAAAATTTCATCATTAACCTCTCCATTATCATTATATTGAAAGTATTCCACCATCTCCGCGGTTACCTTTGATACAACCTTCTCATTCAACAACATACCCTCATTTAGTCGCCATCTAAATATGGGGGAGTATTGAAAAGACATTGATATTTTAAGATAGATTGGAGCATGGTCTGACCATGTTATCAGTCCTAATTTTGTTTCCAAGGTCTTAGCGAGAATTTTTTCATCTACCATAAAATAATCTATCCGACTATAGGTAAGATGTCGGTGGGAGAAAAAAGTATAATCTCTTTCTGATGCGTGACTATATCTCCAGTAGTCATGATAATGAAATTCATGCATTAATGATTTCATCTCCCACCGAAACCGCCTTCCTCCTTTTGACTTATCCAGTTCATTAGACATAGGGCAATTAAAGTCCCCACACAAAATTTTCCCCCCCTGTTCTACTCCCTGAATTTTCTGCAGTATGCATCTAATAAATTTACCTTGACCCCTATTCGGGGCATATATTGTAGCTAAAGTGTATATAGCTCCATTCAAGGAACATACCAAAATCAAAAATCTGCCCTCTGGGTCTACATATTTATTTATCAACTCAAACGACACCGTATGTTTAAACATGATACAAACCCCTGCTTTTTTAACCTTGCTATTAGAAAAAAAAATGTTTGGGAAGCGGTTATGGCTAAATCTCCCATTATCTGCTTCCAGGAGGTGTGTCTCCTGTAAGCAGATTATTTCTGCTTGTGATCTTAACACCTCCCTCCAGACCATATTTCTTTTGCCTGGGGAGTTCATACCCTTCACATTTAATGACATTAAATTTATACTCATTCCCACTTATATAAGGGTGTATGACCATAACACCTACCAGGATAAAAAAGCAATACAAGATCCGCTTTAAAGGAAAAAAACAAAAACCAAAAAAACATACCAAAAAAGAAAAAGAAAAAAAAAAAAAAAAAAAATTTCAACCCAACCACAACTAACAATCATCAACCCAAGGCTGATCTCATGAGCCCTAGGGAAAAGGCCCTGTCCCTCGGGCACCGGGCAGAAATAAAAAGGATCTGCCATCATGGGGTCTCAGAAACAATGTCTTGTCTCTGAGTAATGTCTGGAGGACCGTCCACGAGGCCTTCGCTCACTCTGCTTCAAACTTTATTCCATTCATTCGTTAACTTTCTCCCCTTCCTCGTTTTAGCTGGGGCAAAAGATATTTTCCATGACTTTAATTTATCTTCGGCTTGTTTTGGAGAAGCGCAGATCACTAAATCATCTTTGTATGATATAAGAAGTTTCACCGGGTTAAATCGCCATCTATATCTGATTTTCACTTCTCTTAGGGCAGCGCATACATGTGCATATTCTCTGCGCTCTGCCAATGTGGCCGCTGACAAGTCTGAAAACACCTGAAGCCCCTGGAATTCAACAGGCAGCGCAGGAGGCTTCCTCATTTGTTGTACGAACGCTTCCTTGGTGGGAAAGCGTAGTAATCTAACCAGAATGTCTCTCGGAAATGAGGGGTCCAAATGTCTAGGTTTTGGGGTTCTATGAACTCTTTCAATTAGCAAATCCCCTGGGGAGCATTCGGTAATACTGCTGTAAAAAATCTTAACATAAAGGGAGGCAACTGATTATCCGTTATTTCCTCCGGTATACCTCGGATTCTAACATTCTTTCTCCAGGATCTGTCCTCTAAATCATTTAATTTACCATACACTGTAGAAAGCTCGCCTTTTAAAGCCGTATTCTCATCCATCAAGGCATTAATAGTTGTAGTGTACTCTCCCATTTTTGTCTCTAAGGCTGGCTTCACATTAGCGTTTGTGTCTGCATGCTGATGGCATGCAGACACAAACGCTGTCAGAAGCAGGGACACTTTGATGTGTCCGCAGCGGATAATGTCCGCCTGCGGACACATCACTATGGAGCCCGGCAGCCAATCGGCGCTGTCCGGGGGCGGGCCGGAGGCGGAGATCAGCACCGGAGATCTCCGCCCCCCGGCCGCCGGTAAGCTCCGGGACTGTCGGCGGGGAGAACAGCTGATCTGAGAGCTGTTTGAATCTTCCCGCGCCGACACTGTGAGGAGATGTCGGCGCGGGAAGATTCAAACAGCTTTCAGATCAGCTGTTCTCCCCGCCGACATCGCTATGAGATTACAGGCGGCGGGGAGAAGGAGGACAGCAGAGGGTCAGCTGATCTCCCGGTGGCCGTCGGTGAGCTCCTGTGACATCACCGGCGGCCACCGGGAGATTTTTCAATGGGTCCGCAGCGTTCTCCTGCTGTGTCATGCAGAGGACACTGCGGACCCATTGAAGACAATGCTTTTTTTGTACGCTTGGGGACGCTTGCTGATTGTCCAAGCTCCCCAAACGCACAAAAAAACCCAACATGCTGCGTCCCGGGTGCGGATGCTGGACACCGGAAGCAGCAGATATCGTCCGCATCCGCACCCGAACGCAGCAAACGCAGGCACCATGCGTTCCTATGTTAAACATAGGAACGCAGTGCGCATGCGTTTAACTGCGTATGGGAACGCAGCAAAACGCTGCCTTCCCATACGCAAATGTGAAGCCAGCCTAAGTGAGCTGTTCTGTCCCCCACTGAATTCAAGTCTTTCCTTATCTCATTCAGCATTTCACACATATCCTCTTTCAATGAGGCCCGCACTATAGCAACAAAGTCATTCATGTCTCCTCTTGTCAAGGGAGCTGAGCTACTATTACTGCTGCTGCTATCATTCTGGATAGGATCTGATCCTCTCCCTCCCCCCTGCGGAGAGCGAGCTGCTCTGGGAGGGGAAGCCGGCATTACCTTGCTTCTTCCATGTAGTGTCTGCCCTCCTGGAAAAAAGTCTGGCAGTCGCTGTGGAGAGGACTGTTTGTTTGCCTTACCCCTTGTCATCATAAAGACTTAAGCTGCAACAACCTCCTAGGCTTCTGACTTCTGAACAGCAGCTTCCAAGGGATCAGCTGAGCGCGACCAGCAGCTCAGCTGTGAGCCGATGCACTGAAGGCTGGAAAGGCGGGACAGGCAGCAGAGCCCAAGCGCAGGGAATCCTCAGCTAATGACTGGAGCCTGGGGCTGAAGTGCCGATGAGAATCTACTAAAAATCATCCAAGAGCAGGAGGAACACAAGCAGGGAGCACCTGAGGAGCATGTGAGCAGGACATATGATCTGAGCAGCAGTGTTCCGAAGGGCAGATAAGCCGGTAAGTTAATAGGCAGAAGGCAGTAAGCAAACAATGTGCTGCTGGGTGCTGCTAGCCTCGTGCACGGAGCTCTCACAGACTAGGCGGCCGTCACATCCACGTGCGGACACACCCCTAGGATCTAGGTTGATCAATGTTGATCTGAATCCGGGTCCGATTCTCTTCCTGGGCCCGTGTCATCCGTTGGGGCAGCAGCCGCAATACACCCCTCCAGGTGTCTAGGACGTAGGGACGCTCCTTGCCGCCTTCAGCCATCTCTGCTCGATCACAACTGGTCTTTCCCTGGCCGGGTTCCTCCACTGGGTCGTCTTGTGGGCCCTCCGGGATCACAGGTGGTCTCTCGTGCACAGCTCTCTTCTCGGCGTCCTCCGCTTCCGTCCTCGTGTCTCTGAATGGCGACTGCTTCTCTTCCGGTAGCTCGCTCCGCCCCCTCCTGATGACGATTTCCTTCTTCTCGGTTCGCGCCAGCTTCTTAGGAGGAGGGTCTAGGGGCGGCGGCTCTTCTTTGAGAGTGACAGCTGGCTCTCCCGAAGTTAAGGAGAGCCAGGGCGGGACCTTCTTTTCGCGCCTTGGACCGGACCGGCCCACGATGGGAGTCTTAGGAACGCCTCCTCTGCACATGGCGCTAGTCCCTTATGGCCGCCATTAGGGTCAGATTTGGCGGGAAAAGTCCAGAACACAGGATTTAGGCACACAAGGTCCAATTCTTTTGGACCGGGTAGATCCTGTTCGTGACGCCAGGTTGTCTGGCCCCACGGGACTGGGGTACTCGATACCGGACCAGACGGTACTGGGGATGTCACAGGTGGCTTGGTCCGGACCGTGTCCCTGGCTCGGCAATAAAAGGGGAATTATTTACAAGGGGATTGTCACAGGTGACGCCACCCACTTGGTGCGGCCAGTGATGGGGCCGCCGCTGCTGCAGAACCTCCGGGGGTGATGGAATGGAAGGGGAGATGGTATAGTTCCAGTGGGGAGAACTGTATCCCCCGGGGCAGTAAGAGTTAAAGTCTATGGTGCAGGGGTAGCACACTTACTTTGCAGGTTGCAGGGATCTCTCCTCCTGGCTGGTGCTGGCAGGCTGGATCTGAAGGGAGGAATGGTCTGCAGATAGAGACTGACAAGAGAGGCAATTCAGAGTTTTCCAAGGCTTTACTCGTTGTTTCCTTCAAGCAGTTTACAAGTCATTGCAGTTGGTACACAGTTAAAGCACACGGGTTCTTTCTACTTTTGCAGCCAGGCCTCTCTCTCCCTGTGACCCCTCACACAGTCTGTTAGTGTACCTTTCCGGGCTGTTGCATTCTCTTTCTTTATGTTGTGCGACACTGGACAGTATGGCGGTGACTCGGGCTTCTGTGAGTCCTAGTATGTCACTTA
>JARQOC010000002.1:408479572-408491219 GCA_033576535.1 Allobates femoralis | reverse complement strand
TAGCTCTTCAGGATGCCCTGGTGCAAAGGCATCTGAGCGATAGAAGGGGTTAATAACAGCTGAGTTTTGACAGCTCTCTCTAAACCCAGATTGGTAATTTTCAGAGATCTACAATACCTGCCCATTACCAGTCCGGCAAGTAAATAGTTAATAAATGCACATAGGAAAAAATCTCTTATTGGAAATAAAACACACAGACAACCCTTGTTTTCCCATTTATTAACTCCAAACATACCCTCCTACTATAATCCACCACTATGTTTCATAGCTCTGCTGCATTGAGGTCACTCTGAAGGATTCTAGCAGCGCGACCCCTGAGCACACATTGAGTGTCAAAAGCTTCGGCCGTGTCAGCAGTGCCGTGAGCAAGATCACCTGGGGACACAGCTGATGCGGTTACCATGGTGAGATATGTTAATAAGGGGCAGGTCTGGATTTATACTAGACCCCAAAGGAGAAAGTGTGGCAGACCTGTCCATTTGCGGCATACGTCTATCGTAGTTATTCTATAGGTAGTATGTGCTCCCGGTACACAGTAGGTGGGATGTGATGATAAATTCCAAATCCAGTTTTTGTTAACACAGCATACAACGCGTCTGCTTTCGTCAGGTATTACAATGTAATAGTATCGTCGTATCCCACCTACTGTGTACAGGGCGCTCATACTACCTGGAGAATAACTACATATTCGGCTTCCTATGGAAACACCTTGAGTGCTTTCACGAGTACCCAGGAATGTGCTGCAAATCGTGAACAGGAGGAATCCACAACTAATCCACTTAGTGGATCTATAGACAAGTTTACAAAGACACCAAAAAGTTGAGTGCAAATAGCACTTGTATAACATACAGTTGTGGCCAAATGTATTGACACCCCTGCAATTCTGTCAGATAATACTCGGTTTCTTCCTGAAAATGATTGCAATCACAAATTCTTTGGTATTATTATCTTCATTTAATTTGTCTTCAATGAAAAAACACAAAAGAGAATGAAGCAAAAAGCAAAAAATTGATCATTTCACACAAAACTCCAAAAATGGGCCAGACAAAAGTATTGGCACCCTCAGCCTAATACTTGGTTGCACAACCTTTAGCCAAAATAACTGCGATCAACCGCTTCCGGTAACCATCAATGAGTTTCTTACAATGCTCTGCAGGAATTTTAGACCATTCTTCTTTGGCAAACTGCTCCAGGTCCCTGATATTTGAAGGGTGCCTTCTCCAAACTGCCATTTTTAGATCTCTCCAGAGGTGTTCTATGGGATTCAGGTCTGAACTCATTGCTGGCCACCTTTTGTCTCATCTGACCAGAGAACATTCTTCCAAAACGTTGTAGGCTTTCTCAGGTAAGTTTTGGCAAACTCCAGCCTGGCTTTTTTATGTCTCGGGGTAAGAAGTGGGGTCTTCCTGGGTATCCTACCATACAGTCCCTTTTCATTCAGACGCCGACGGATAGTACGGGTCGACACTGTTGTACCCTCGGACTGCAGGGCAGCTTGAACTTGTTTGTATGTTAGTCGAGGTTCTTTATCCACCATCCGCACAATCTTGCGTTGAAATCTCTCGTCAATATTTCTTTTTCGTCCACATCTAGGGAGGTTAGCCACAGTGCCATTGGCTTTAAACTTCTTGATGACACTGCGCATGGTAGACACAGGAACATTCAGGTCTTTGGAGATGGACTTGTAGCCTTGAGATTGCTCATGCTTCCTCACAATTTGGTATCTCAAGTCCTCAGACAGTTCTTTGGTCTTCTTTCTTTTCTCCATGCTCAATGTGGTACACAAAAGGACACAGGACAGAGGTTGAGTCAACTTTAATCCATATCAACTGGCTGCAAGTGTGATTTAGTTATTGCCAACACCTGTTAGGTGCCACAGGTAAGTTACAGGTGCTGTTAATTCCACAAATTAGAGAAGCATCACATGATTTTTCTAACAGTGCAATACTTTTGTCCACCCCCTTTTGTTATGTTTGGTGTGGAATTAGATCCAATTTGGCTTTAGGACAATTCTTTTTGTGTTTTTTCATTGAAGACAAATTAAATGAAGATAATAATACCAAAGAATTTATGATTGCAATCATTTTCAGGAAGAAACAGAGACTTCCTCTAGTTGCTGGAGATGTGAAGATCCCAGTGGTGACTATTTACATATTTGGTGGACATGTCCAAAAATCCGCCAATTTTGGAGTGAGGTGGAAACATTCATTCAAGAAGTGCTGAATAAGGTGCCCAATCTGACACCAGAGATAGCATTGCTAAATTTCCCTCTCTGGCATGAGAATAAACGTGCATCTTTATTAGCGCAAAATTTCATTGCAGCTGCAAAGTTATTAATACCGACGTTATGGAAGTCTACGGATATTCCTACCATTGAACAGTTGCACGGAAAACTTGATTCTCTGTATCGCGTGGCAGAAACTATAGCCACAGTAGAGAACAAGCAAAAAGTGTTGTGAGTTGTGGAATCCGTGGATACAATTCAGGGCTACTCACAGGATACATTAATTCATATGGTCCCAGTGGAACTATGAAACAAAATTACCTGATGATTTAGTCCTCAGAGCTCCTTTCCCCCCTCACCTTTCACCCTTTCTTTTCTCTTCTCTCGCCCCCTCTTTTCTATCTCTTTCTTCTTTTACTTTTTACTCTGATGTTCCTTTATTTTGACTTGTTTGTTGCAATAAATTATTATTTATATCAGCTATTAACTAATCTGTTGAATGGACTGCCTAATATTTACAGAATGTCAGCTACAGAGACGTCTTGAAAGAGGCAATGGCAGGACGTTGAATTATTGAAGCTGAACTTACGCAAAGTTATGTCCTTATTAATGTGCTTTGGTATACATGTATTTATTGATTCAAATTTGATTTATTGATATTCAAATGTTTTGGATTGTATGTTTATCTCATTTTCAATAAAAAGATAATTGAAAGAAAGAAAGAAACAGAGTATTATCTGACAGAATTGCAGGGGTGTCAATACTTTTGGCCACAACTGTACATCTGAATCCAGCTGCTGCACTTACAATCTCTCCCCTCTCTGTTTTTTTTATTTTATATACACGCCTATAGGTCCATGAAAAATCACTGATGGCTCCATTGCCAGGCCTGTCTTGTCTGCTCTTAACATTACAATGAATGGGATAAGTTTTATATTTTTTATTTTTTTTAATTTGTGAAAAAGACAATGAAACTCCAATGGTGAAAACTAAAACACTGTTGAAAATCTGATCCAAAATGCTGATAAAAACTGCATAAGAGAAATCACTGACTTCTAAATGAGCCTTAAGGTGCATTTACACACATAGATATACAATTTTTGTACAATCCACCCAAAATTGATGTGTGTAAATGCCCTTTTGCTCTGATTGATATTGGCTTCATCTGCTGTAAAATGTGTCGTGTTTGTAGCGTGTATACACATACCTGGAAGACAGCTCCGTTATAAGGAATAGGAAGGTTTTGCGTTACAATTATTTCAGCGGATGAGAGACATGACTATTTGGTAATGGTTATGGGTCCTATAAACATTTATGGCCACTTTACATGTCCCGATATCGTCGTCCAACTCCTATAAAAAGTCACGTGGTTCGTGCGTTCGCCCCGATATCGTTAGTGCGTTGTGTGGTGTAAATGTGCAATTCGATGCAAGAACGATGCCAAAACGATGTCGGGGGAGAATTGTGCAGGCTCTCCAACTGCCCGATATTGGATGGACGATGTGGCCGGATCGTGCCGTGCGACAGCCCAACACCGATTTGGAGTACAACTTCCCTATTCTCTCCCATGTTAAATGGTCGTTCCCTGGGTCGCTTGTACGAGGGGGCGTATACATCGCAGTTGCGTTGCCTGCCGATATCTCCTTGTGTGCCATCTCCTATGCGATCTTGGATTTCAGCCAAAAATGTGCGCGCTTCCGTGCCGTTGTATTCCATATCGGGACGATATCGGGACGTGTAAAGCTGCCATTAGTGGTCGGCAAATGTCTGAAGGTGGGTTTACACGTTTCAACATCGTTGCGATATCGCAACTCAATGGCGCGGGAGCGTGCATATAGTGCACGTTTCTCCCGCATCGCATTGGATGTTTACACGCTGTGATATCGGAAAACCCTGCTTCAGGAACCTCAATTGTCTGAAAGTGGACAACCCCTTTAAATCCACCTGCTCTTTATATTGAGGAAATGGCACAGATTATCCCCTTGGATTTTACTGTAGTGCTGATTTTGCTATGAATTTTGGATATGGAGCTTAGTCTTCTCCCACGTAATTATTTTTATCCTGTATGTGCTAATGAAGAATGATGCTAAAAAAAATCTGTGTGAATCGCTGTCTTTTAAAGAACACTAAAGCCAGCGATAAATAATGGAAAAAAGGCAAGGCCGAGTGTGTTTCTCCATTGCGTGCTTCAAAGTGTGTGGGAATACCTAAATCCACAGGAATATGCAGCGGAAGTTGTAAAGTTTGAGTCAGACAAATAGCTAAAGGCCGCTTTACACACACAGATATCTGTGACCAACTTCTGAAAAGATCTCTGGTTGCAGTGAAATCATGGATACATTGCTCCATTTGTACACAGCCACAAAATGGAAAAATGTGTCCATGATTTCACTGCAACCAGAGATCTGTTCAGAAGTTGGTCACAGATATCGGTGTGTGGTGGCCGTCACACTCATCAATATCGTGAGCGATATTGTTAGCGATCACGTGCACGCGCGATCGCTAACAATATCGTTCACATCGTTGGTGAGCTGTCACACAGGCAGACTCACCAGCGATGTGGAGCAGCGAGATCGCTGGTAACTATGGTACACATCGGGTTACTAGGCGCCGCGCCGCGCTTAGTAACCCGACGTTTACCATAGATACCATCACCCAGCATAGGCTCTGCCGCTGGGAGATTGTTCATCGTGGTGTCACACACCACGATGATGCAGATTGATCAAGCGTTTATCGCAAGATCTGAGCTCCGGCTCACCAATCTGCGATCAAACAATCAAGCGATTTTACATTGTAAAATCGCTTAATTACATGCAGCGATGCACAAACGATATCGCTTAAGCGATCAAAAGGCAGATCACTTAAACGATATTGTTCAAGAAATTGAAGCGTATGACGGCCGCCTGTGTAACGTGGCCTGATGGTGGGTTTACACACACCAATTTATCTGTTCAATCTCTGAACCAATCTCTGGTTGCAGTGAAATCATGGATACATTGCTCCATGTTGTACACAGCCACAAAATGGAGCAATGTATCCATGATTTCACTGCAACCAGAGATTGGTTCAGAGATTGAACAGATAAATTGGTGTGTGTAAACCCACCATTGATGGTGGGTTTACACACACCAATCATTGTGTCCAATATCTGAACCAATCTCTGGTTGCAGTGAAATCATGGATACATTGCTCCATGTTGTACACAGCCACAAAATGGAACTATGTGTCCATGATTTCACTGCAACCAGAGATCTGTTCAGATATTGGACACAATGATTGGTGTGTGTAAACCCCCATAATACTTCTCAATCTCACCTAGTCATGTGCTGTGTGTAGGTGTGAAAGGTTTGGAATAATTGCCATTTAATTGGCTCATTATTGATTCTCATTCACTTGTAGTGCTCAGTATCATGTTTTATCTGGACAGTCTGGCTGAAATATAAATGTAAAATTTATTTCTGGATCAGTCATGTAATTCAGAGTGTGTATTAGGGTGAGTGCCCACAGGACGTTGTTGCTGCGGTTTCTGCATGCAGAAAACAATTGGTTTTATGGTAATTTATGCTAATTTGTTCCTGCGGTTGGGCTTCCCAGCAAAACCAATGTGTTTTACAGAAACGCTGTGCACACACATTGGTTTTGCAAGTGTCAAGAACTGTCAAATACCTGCGTTTTTGGTGCGGATAGCAAAGAATTGACATGTCAATTATTCCTGCGTTTTTGGTGCAGTCAATGGGAAAAACGCAGGAAAAACGCAGCTTCAAAAACGCAGTAAAAACGCACAAAAAACGCAGGAAAAACCCAATAAAAAATGCAGACAAGATCATAGCATTTCTCCTGTCAAGGACTCTAGGATCCTCCAGGTTTTCCTGCGTTCATGACTGCTCAAAAAATGCCCTGTGGGCACATACCCTAAAGTTCCCATAGCCAATATGTGGCATATACGGTATTTACTGAACTTTTTTTTTTCTTGGCTGGAAAATGTTTTTTCTCCTGACAGTTGTTCATGTCAAATGTCTATGGCCATATATATAGTTGATGACCCTAGTTATATAAAGTATGTAATAAAGAGAAGATAGTGAAATTGGTCGGTCTTTTAGCAGTGTAGAACACAATCAATAGGTGTACTTTGCTCGTTTAAGTACGTGTGTGTGTGTGTTTTCCTTCTGTTGGGCTTGATGATATTTTTTTGGGTTAGGTTAGGATTACAACAAATGTTCTATAGGTGATAAGAAGAATCTGATAGTTTGACCTTTTTATGTATCAGGATTGCCATTATGTAGTTTCCTTTAAAGGGAACCAACCACCAAAAAATCCCTATCTAACCTCTAAATATCTATCCCTGGAGCCTTAAATTACTATTCTAACCATCCCTGACTTACTAAATGTAACGAAGTACACCCACAATAAATCACTTTTTATACTTACCAAATTCTTGCCGGATGGGCGTTCCTCAAGGCTCTTTGTCAGATAGGTGGGTCTCCTCGCCGCGCTCGCACCCACCTTGCTGCTGTCCATCTTCTTTCCAGGATTCAAGTTACCCGCCCATCGCGTCCTCGCAATGAGCGGGTCACGTTCTGCAGGCCCCGCGTCACTGGTACACCCAGGCCGGTTCCGAGCATGCGCAGATGGCATGCTGAAGCTGGCCTGGGCGCGTCATAGACCCAGCGATGCGGCGGCCGGAAGTGACGCGGGACCTGCAGCACGTGCAGCATTGCGAGAACGCGATGGGCGGGTAATTTGAATCCTGGAAAGAAGATGGACAGCAGTGAGGCAGGTGCGAGCGTGGCGAGGAGATCCGCCTCGCTGACAGTACATGTAAATGCATGACAATACATGTAAATTTGTATGATGTTGGCAGTATTCAAAAAATGTATTTCTCAATTTGTTAACATTTTGTAACATTACTTAATGGTGGATATGTAATAGAGTTTCAGTCTTGCAATTTCATAACAGTTTACTTCAAGACTGCGCCAGCATGTTGTTAAAATTTCATCACTGAAGTGGTGCTTTAAATCGCAGTCCCCTTCACAACTCAATGCATCCTCTATGAGAGTCTTGATCTGACCTCATTCTGGCTCTCATAGACTTGCATTGAAATTTTGTGAAGTAGCATCTGACTTTTGGCTCGTGAAAAGTTTAGATGGTGTCCACTGGACTATAGGGGAGGCAAAAATCAATGAAGTTGCCATAAGAGGAGTACAGTATATGACACAGGGCAGTAAACTTACATTTAAAGCGCCACTCCAGTGCTGAAAAAAAGGTTGGAGTGGTGCTTTGTTTTGTAACAGTCATGTCCTAGGATCCATGTACACAAATTTTTTTTTTTTTTTTTTTTTTATCGATACATACTGGTATACATGCACACAGAGGGGCATAAACTGGATTGTCTGGTAATATAATATTGATGACCAGTTCTCTTATAGGTCATCAATATTAGATTGTTGGTGGTCCAAAACTCTGCAACCCCATTGATGGGCTGTTATTAGTTCTATCGACAGCTGGATGTAAACATTGAACTGAGCTGCACACAGCACCACGATCAACATGTAGTAGTCACTGATGAATGGCTCCCATAGTCACACAGCTGATCACATGAAAAAGCTCAGAGCGCCTTGGCTTTCCCAACTCGAGCGTGTCCTCTTTATAGAAATACATGCAGCTGTCTTGTTAGGGTCAGGAGAGCTGTAGCCGGTCCGGGCATTTTCGTGTGATCTTCACACAAGTCATATGGGTGAGTGACTCCAGCCATATGAAAAGGATCTGATACCAGGTTTCTGCCACCTAATCTGGGGAGAGCAGCATATTGTAGAAGATGGTACCCAATACGAGTTATCTGCACTTACTGAAATGCTTGGTATAGTTGTGGAAAAATAAAAAAATCGGAGGACTAGTAAACCTGTTGCAATGTAGTCTTCCATATTGGTGAGCTCTGTTTAACCCCGCCTCACCACTGATTTCTGGTTTTCTGCCTATGCCAGGTGTACACAGAAAGCTGTCAATCATTTGTGTGGGCAGAGCTATTCAGAGCCCAGTATGCAGAGAAGTGATAGATCGACAGCAGATAAGGCCTCAATCACACGTACTGTCCTTGTAGCCACATGCTGGAGAGAAAATCTTGCATTGCACTCTGTCCGTTGTTAGAGAATAATGCAGCTCAGATCTGCAAGTTGTTTTTTTTTTTTCCCTCTGTCCTATTCAGACTGCAGAACAAAAATGGCAGCATGCTGCGATTGTCAGCGGGACTCAGAACGCTCGCACCCATATAAGTTTATGGATGAAAGTGAAACGTCAGCCTGCATTCAGTGTCATCTGACTACAGTGCGATATACGCAGAGAATGGAGGAGATGGAGAGACTAATCTCTCATCAACAGCTGGGATCCATTCACAGGATCAGATCACAGTATATTGACACTCACACCAATACAAGTCTATTGGTATGTGTGAAACAGCGCACTGCACACGGCACGCATCCGAGTGTAGTGCGATATACGCAGAGACTGGCAACGGAGGAGATTAATCTCTCTACTCCTCTGTAGCTGTGATCCGATCATAGGATCAGATCACAGTGGAATAACAGTCACACTCGCAGCAGGGCCTGAGCCAAGGATCACCAGCTCTCGCATCGGATGCAATATGCTAATGTGACTCTACGGCGGCCGTCACACGGTGCAATATCTTGAACGATATCGTTTAAGTGATCTGCTTTTTGATCGCTTAAGCGATATCGTTTGTAAAATCGCTTGATCGCACGTAGCGATGCACAATGTAAAATCGCTTGATCGTGACATCGCAGATATGAGAGCCGGAGCTCATATCAAGCGATAAACGCTTGTTCAATCTGCTTCATCGTGGTGTGTGACACCACGATGAACGATCTCCCAGCGGCAGAGCCTATGCTGGGAGATGGTATCTATGGTAAACGTCGGTTACTAAGCGCCGCGCGGCGCCTAGTAACCCGATGTGTTCCATAGTTACCAGCGATCTCGCTGCTCCACATCGCTGGTGAGTCTGCCTGTGTGACAGCTCACCAGCGATGTGAGCGATATCGTTAGCGATCGCAAGTGCACGTGATCGCTAACGATATCGCTCACGATATTGTAGCGTGTGACGGCCGCCTACCCTAAGGGGCCCTTTACACACGGCTACATTTGTAGCTTGTCACCAGGCAACTTACAGGTTGCAGTGAAATCATGGATACATGGTTCTATCTTGTTGCTGTGTACAAATGGAATCATGTATCCATGATTTCACTGCAACCTGTAAGTTGCCTGGTGACAAGCTACAAATGTAGCCGTGTGTAAAGGTACCCTAAGTGATTGATACATCTTTGTAACCGAGGTCTCTGCTCCCGCATCATGCTGCTCTGAGATGGGATAGTGTTAGGCTACCTTCATACTAGCGTTTGTGTCTGCATGCGGAGGGCATGCAAACGCAGTGCATACTCTGCCATACTGATGTGAACGCAGCAAAGAATCTCCGCATGCATTCATCAGTATGGTGCCCAGCCAGCCCAATCAGCGGTCTCTGCAGCGGCCGGGAGGTGGAGATCAGCGGCGGCGATCTCCTCCCTGCCGCCGCTTGATCTCCTGACTGTGTCGGCGCTGGAGATTTAAAGAAACAGCTGATCTGACAGCTGTTTCAATCTCTCGCGCCAAGACCGAAGAAGTGATATTAGCGTGGGAGATTTAAACAGCTGTCAGATCAGCTGTTTCTTCAAATCTCCCGCGCCAACACAGTCAGGAGATCAAGCGGCGGCCGTGCCTGGGACATCAACGGCTTCTTCAGCTGATCTCCCGGTGACCGCCGCTGGTCTCCCGGGAGATCAGCAGCGGCCACCAGGAGTGATTTCAATGAGATCCGCAGCGTTCTTCTGGACACTGCGGATCCATTGACTTCCATTCATTGTTTGTGCACTTGCGGATACCTGGCTGCTGATAAAACAAGCGCCCTTGACCGCACTAAAAATGCAACAGGCTGCGTTCAGAGGGTGGAGGAGAGTGCACAAATTATGCACATGCAAACGCAACCGCAGCCAAACGCAGGTACCATGCGTTCCCATGTTAAACATAGGAACGCATTGCGCATGCGTTTGGCTGTGTTCGGAATGCTACGTTTACATACGTAAATGTGAAACCACCCTAAACCAGTATTTCCAGCCATATGAGGGCTTGTTTTTTGCAGGACGAATTACCAAGTTGAATAACGTTATTCATTCTGTGACATAGTTTACTGGAAAATAGTGGGGAAAAAATCCAAGTGCAGTGGAATTGCAAATGGTAAATTAAAAAAAAAAAACATCAATGTGGGATTGCACCTTTTCTTTTTTTTGCAATATATGGTAAAAATGACCTGGCAGTATGATTCATCAACGAGTAAGCAGATCCCAAACAGCATTTTTGTGTCCGAGGAGAAAAATCTCCCCAAACTGGATCCTCTCGGATTCGGGGCAGTCCGGTACGCTCTAACATGGGAGTCTATGGGGCCAGATTGCCCCACTCCGGGAACCGGATGCCGGCTACTGAAGTTCAGCTTGAGCTGTGTTGAACTTCAGCACCAGGAGCTGTCCCCTGTGAAGCTGTTAAGCACCATTTCGCAAGGGATAGCTGAGCTCAGCTGCATCCGGCTACAAACTGGACCGGAGGGCATATTTGCAAAACCGGTCTGGGGCTGTTGGGTTCACCCCTGACAGCCCCGGATTGGATTTAAACGTGGTGTGAAGCCAGCCTTGGTTCCCTTAGGGGGACTTGAAGATGCGATTTCCTGATCGCTTGTGCTATACAATGCAGTGCATCAGCAAAAATCACGATCCACTTCGAAGTCCAGTCAAAGGCCAGTGTTCAGTGTTGGATCGTGATGGTAGGCACAGGGGTCTTCAGCACACCCTCGGGTGTCATGAAAACCCATTGGCGCCCTGTAATCACATGACTAGAATGCCGATGGGCGGGATCAATTATATGCTTCCAGTGTGCACGTGTTCAATGGTGCTGTCAGTGATTTGACAGCTGCATTTAACTGGTTAACAGCTGCAGGCTTAGGCTGGCTTCAGACTGCGTGTCTGATCCGATCCGTAGCTGTCCGCTTGAGGCAGACAGCCGCGGACCGGATCAGCACACAGGACGGGGGGCTATTATGCCCTCCGATCCTGTGTGCAGCTGCACGCAGCTCCCGATGCTAATAGGGAGGACCCCGGGGGGCTGCGGGCCCGCCCGTCAGCTGGGTTTAGCTGCGGGCGGGGTGCACACCCGGGTCCCGGGGGGCATAATAGCCCCCCGTCCCGTGTGCTGATCCCCGGGCCCGGCTGTTGTTTTTTTAAGCGGACAGCTACGGGTGGGTCAGAAAGCAGTCTGAAACCCGGGCCCCATTTTTTAAGCCTGCAACAAAGGGAGGCACACGGTCAATGAGTAAAAATTTATCATGGG
>JARQOC010000002.1:408291380-408479472 GCA_033576535.1 Allobates femoralis | reverse complement strand
TAGGGCTCTTTACTTTGACTGCTGGGATTTTTCAGGAATCCAGAAGGATTTTATTGAGTAATCTGACACAGGTCATACTAGGTAACTGGATGCCATTGGTATCATTATACTCCATGACTCTGATGGGGATCCCAACAGAATCCGTGGTGGAATCAGCTACAAAGGGTCTGTTTGTAAGGTAAATAGCACCTTATCCAGAAAGCTGAGCGACAACCCCTTGTTGTAACTGTGAAAACCGCCATATTGTTTTGCTGAGATTAAAGGGAACCTGTCACCAGGTTTTTGCCATCCCATCTGAGAGCAGCATAATGTAGAGACAGAGATCCTGATTCCAGCAATGTGTCACTTAGGCCAGCTTCACACCACGGCACAATCCAATCCGAAGCGTCGGTGTAAACCGGCTGCCCGGACCGATTTTGGCCCCATAGTATCGGATGGAGCCGGATGGCAGCTATCTACCATCTGGTTTCCATGTGTCCAGAAGAATCCGGGAAGAATCAGATTTTTTTCCAGGACACAAAATCAGAGCATGCAGCATTTTTGTGTCCGGGGGAGAATAATCTCCCCAAATCGGATCCTCACGGATTCTCCCAGATCCGGGGCAAAGCGGTGCTCCATAACATGGAAGTCTATGGGCCGTATTGCCCCGATCTGGGAACCGGTCACCTGCGGCTGTACGTTGATGTAATTTCAGCACCACGGCTAGCTCCCTGCGAGCCATGGTCCTGAATTATCAGCAGCAGCAGCTGCGTCCAGCTGCACACCGGACTGGAGGGCATAATAGCCCCCCAGTCCTGTGTGCTGATCCGGTCCGCGGCTGTCTGGGTCCTCCCGGACAGAACCGGAACGGATCATGCCGCAGTGTGAAGTGGCCCTAATTTACACATCGCTGGAATCAGAATCTCTGATCCTATATTATGCTATTCTCAGATTAGGTTGCAAATACCTGGTGACAGGTTCACTTTAACCCTTAAACGCCTTCCTCTCAACAAAAAAAAAAAAGTGACATATTGGCAGAGAATAATGTCTGAACTCGCTCGTAATGGTTAGCAGGTTGGTCTTGATCCCAGAACAGGTCTACCCGGTATCAGCAAGATTAAAGTCACATGTGGAAGATTGGCTTTAAAAAGATCTGAATGAAAACCAGGTCCATTCATGTGGAGGCACTTCTACAACAAATCTGCTGTGTGTGAGTATAGATTGCTGTCCCAATTAGACAGGCACACTCCAACCAATAATGGCCGCTTTACACGTTGCGATATCGGCGTCCAATTTCAATGAAAAGTCACGTGGTTCGATCGTTGGAGCCGATATCGTTCCTGCGTTGTATGGTGTGAACGTCCAATACGATGCAGGAACGATGTCAATGCGATATCGGGGATTGAATGAGCGTGCTATTCAATGCTCCGATATTGAATGGAGATTGGAGCTGGATCGTGCTGTGTGACAGCCCAACTACGATGTGAAGTTCAACGTCACCCATTCACTCCCATGTTAAATGGTCGTTCCTGGGTTGGGGGGTGTAGACATCGTACGGACGTTGGATCCAGAAATCGCAACGTGTAAACCTCCGATGCGATGCAGGAGAAACGTGCACTAAATGCGCGCTCCCGCGCCATTGAATCGCGATATCGGAACGATATTGCAACGTGTAAAGCGGCCATAAAACCACCAGCGATCGATTATATAAAAGGTGATTAGCGCTCGTTTACACAGTAATAGAGAAGAATGCTGGCTAATAGTGTATTTTGCCACCACAGCATATCACCTTATCGGCAGCACACATCCTGTTTGCATGTGGAGAAGTGCTACCGAGAATTTCATGGTTTTTAAGGTTGAAGGTAGACTTTAATGGGGATGTCACACACGTCAATGTCGCGTGCAATATCGCTGCTGCACATGACGTTGCAGCGATATTGACATGTGTGACAGGGCGCATCAACCAGCGATAAATCGCTGGTTGATGGTCGCCAGGTTTTACAATCTGTTCTAAAACCTGGCGATGGTCGCCCGGTGGACACGCAGCATCGCTGCGTGTGACACCGGGAGAAAAACGAGAAGCCAGCTCCCAGCGCCTCTCAGCAAGCACTGAGAGCTGGTATCCATGGTAAACAGCGGGCAACTAAGCACCGCGCGACGCTAAGTTACCCGCTTGTTTACATGGTTACCAGCGATCTTGCTGGTACTGATCGCTGGTGAGTATGCCTATATGACAGCTCACCAGCGATCAACTTTCAATGTCGCTAGCGATGAGATCGCTGGCACCATTGATGTGTGTGCCGTCCCCATAAGTCCATCTAGTTCAACCCATAGCTTAAGATAGAGCAGAGGTCCCCAAATCCAGGCCTCAAGGCCCACCAACAGTGTATGTTTTCAGGATTTCCTTAGTATTGCACAGGGCTTAGAATCATTACCTGTGCAGATGATCACATTAGCACCTGTGCAATACTAAGGAAATCCTGAAAATCCTGCACTGTTGGCGGCCCTTGAGGCCTGGAGTTGGGGACCTCTGACATAGAGGAAGGCAAAAAAAAAAACATATGGGGCAAACCGCCATATTGTTTTGCTGACATTAAAGGGAACCTGTCACCAGGTTTTTGCCATCCCATCTGAGAGCAGCATAATGGGGAATAAAAGGGGAATAAAAATTCCTTCCTGACTCCACACGTTCCCAGGATCAACACCCTATCACAGAATGATGATTTTTATGCCGGCAACTTGCTTCTTGCCCTACTGAAGGTACCATTACACCTTTCAACATCGTTCAAAAGTGACGTCAGGAACGATGTTGAAACGACATTGTTGTTGCGTCATAGCATGTAAACGCACGAATCAGCGATAGATGTTCAAATCAGAGTTGACAGGTTTTCCTGCATGCAGTCAAACCTGTCAACTTCAACTCCAGCAACCTGCGGCATCGTTCAGTGTGACACCGCAATAGCGATGTCACAGCCGATCCCGCCTATTCGCTGCATCCCAGCCCACGATCGCTGCGCCAACATCGCAGCACCGGCAACATCTTCTGTGTGACAGCTAGGCTGCGATGTCGGAAGCAAGCGCGCACCCGCGGCATCGCATCTGACATCGCAGCCGATGTTGGAAGGTGTGACGGTACCTTTAGACATACCAAGTATTGACCCAAGCAAAAGGCCATAATTGGACCCAAATAACCCTCAAGCATCAATACAGCAGACAGGAAGTGTCACCTCTCCCTTAGCAACCAATTCTATTTGAGATTTCTTTCCTTCCAGTATATAAGAAAATGAAAGTCGGGACCCAATTGGTCGCTATGACAACAATGACTCATTTTTTACTCAATGCATCAAATAAAATATCATTTGTACATATCCAGTCTTTACAGGACCACTAGTCCTGCAGTTAATACACAATCTGATAATGAGTGCCACTATACCAAAATAACAGTATTCTGCAATAATCTCTCACCAGCCAGAAGTGGCAGATAACAGAAAACACTAAAATCACACTTAATAATACAGCACACACTAGATACAAAAGGAAAATTAGATAAGTACAGAAAAGCTGTGTTATAGAAGGATCCGTGCAAGAACAATACAAAAGCCGATCTACCAATAGATCCAGCAAGGTGCAGACTCCCAGCCAGCACATGACTACAAGTGGGCACTGCCTGCAGATCCTCCAGAGGACAACAAATCAATTGACAGGGAAAAGAATGGGACGAGGCAGACAACAAACAGGCTGCATTCTGCTGCAGGCACAGCACTGTCACTGCCCACATTGGGTGCCCACAGGCTGTGGTCTGCTCACAGGAGCCCGTCACTGCCCACAGGCTGTGCTCTGCTCACAGGAGCCTGTCACTGCCCACAGGCTGTGCTCTGCTCACAGGAGCTGTCACTAACTACCCTGGGTGCCCACAAGGCTGTGCCCTGTTCGCAGGAGCCTTTCACTGCCCACACTAGGTGCTCACAGGCTGTGATCTGTTCACAGGAGCCTTTCACTGCCCACACTAGGTGCCCACAGGCTGTGCCCATAGGATGTGTTCTGCTCACAGTAGTCTCTCACTGTCCACACTGTGAGCCCACAGGCTGTGCCCTCTTCGCAGGAGCCTCTCACTGTCCACACTGTGTGCCCACAGGCTGTGCCCTCTTCGCAGGAGCCTCTCGCTGTCCACACTGTGTGCCCACAGGCTGTGCCCTCTTCCCAGGAGCTTCTCGCTGCCCACACTGTGTGCCCTCTTCGTAGGAGCCTCTCACTGTCCACACTGTGTGCCCACAGGCTGTGCCCTCTTCCCAGGAGCTTCTCACTGTCCACACTGTATGCCCACAGGCTGCGCCCTGTTCGCAGGAGACTTTCACTGGCCACAATGGGTGCCCACAGGCTGTGCCCTGCTCACAGGAGCCTGTCACTGGCCACACTGGGTGCCCACAGGCTGTGCCCTGCTCACAGGAGCCTGTCACTGGCCACACTGGGTGCCACAGGCTGTGCTCTGCTCACAGGAGCCTGTCACTGCCCACACTAGGTGCCCACAGGAGTCTGTCACTGGCCACAGGCTGTGCCCTGCTCACAGGAGTCCGTCACTACCCCACTGGGTGCCCACAGGCTGTGCCCTGCTCACAGGAGCCTCTCACTGCCACACTGGGTGCCCACAGGCTGTGCCCTGCTCACAGGAGCCTCTCACTGCCCACACTGGGTGCCCACACTCTGTGCCCTGCTCACAGGAGCCCGTCACTGCCCACACTCTGTGCCTGCTCACAGGAGCCCGTCACTGCCCACACTCTGTGCCCTGCTCACAGGAGCCCGTCACTGCCCACACTCTGTGCCCTGCTCACAGGAGCCCGTCACTGCCCACACTCTGTGCCCTGCTCACAGGAGCCCGTCACTGCCCACACTCTGTGCCCTGCTCACAGGAGCCCGTCACTGCCCACACTCTGTGCCCTGCTCACAGGAGCCCGTCACTGCCCACACTCTGTGCCCTGCTCACAGGAGCCCGTCACTGCCCACACTCTGTGCCCTGCTCACAGGAGCCCGTCACTGCCCACACTCTGTGCCCTGCTCACAGGAGCCCGTCACTGCCCACACTCTGTGCCCTGCTCACAGGAGCCCGTCACTGCCCACACTCTGTGCCCTGCTCACAGGAGCCCGTCACTGCCCACACTCTGTGCCCTGCTCACAGGAGCCCGTCACTGCCCACACTCTGTGCCCTGCTCACAGGAGCCCGTCACTGCCCACACTCTGTGCCCTGCTCACAGGAGCCCGTCACTGCCCACACTCTGTGCCCTGCTCACAGGAGCCCGTCACTGCCCACACTCTGTGCCCTGCTCACAGGAGCCCGTCACTGCCCACACTCTGTGCCCTGCTCACAGGAGCCCGTCACTGCCCACACTCTGTGCCCTGCTCACAGGAGCCCGTCACTGCCCACACTCTGTGCCCTGCTCACAGGAGCCCGTCACTGCCCACACTCTGTGCCCTGCTCACAGGAGCCCGTCACTGCCCACACTCTGTGCCCTGCTCACAGGAGCCCGTCACTGCCCACACTCTGTGCCCTGCTCACAGGAGCCCGTCACTGCCCCACACTCTGTGCCCTGCTCACAGGAGCCCGTCACTGCCCACACTCTGTGCCCTGCTCACAGGAGCCCGTCACTGCCCACACTGGGTGCCCACAGGCTGTGCCCTGCTCACAGGAGCCTGTCACTGCCCACACTGGGTGCCCACAGGCTGTGCCCTGCTCACAGGAGCTGTCACTGCCCACACTGGGTGCCCACAGGCTGTGCCCCGCTCACAGGAGCCTGTCACTGCCCACACTGGGTGCCCACAGGCTGTGCCCTGCTCACAGGAGCTTGTCACTGCCCACACTTGGTGCCCACCTCACAGGAGCCTGTCACTGCCCACACTGGGTGCCCATAGGCTGTGCCCTGCTCACAGGAGCTTGTCACTGCCCACACTGGGTGCCCACAGGCTGTGCCCTGCTCACAGGAGCCTGTCACTGCCCACACTGGGTGCCCACAGGCTGTGCCCTGCTCACAGAGCCTGTCACTGCCCACACTGGGTGCCCACAGGCTGTGCCCTGCTCACAGGAGCCTGTCACTGCCCACACTGGGTGCCCACAGCTGTGCCCTGCTCACAGGAGCCTGTCACTGCCCACACTGGGTGCCCACAGGCTGTGCCCTGCTCACAGGAGCCTGTCACTGCCCACACTGGGTGCCCACAGGCTGTGCCCTGCTCACAGGAGCTTGTCACTGCCCACACTTGGTGCCCACCTCACAGGAGCCTGTCACTGCCCACACTGGGTGCCCACAGGCTGTGCCCTGCTCACAGGAGCCTGTCACTGCCCACACTGGGTGCCCACACTCTGTGCCCTGCTCACAGGAGCCTGTCACTGCCCACACTCGGTGCCCACAGGCTGTGCCCTGCTCACAGGAGCCTGTCACTCTCCTTTCCATCCCGCGTCATCAGCTGTCACTCTGACCGTCCGCACTTCCTGATCGCTACCCGTCACTTACCACCCGTGCTCCCATGTCACCCAGCTGCCTCCTTACCTCTTTTGACAGCTTCATCATATGTGAGGAACCCGATCCGGGACTCCTTGGCGCCCATGATGACTGCGATGAGCAGATCACTATGCCCAGCCTTCTCACTCCATGGCCGGGATCCTAGTGTGCCACCCGGGCTACTCCAGTGCAGTAACGGTGTACTTGGCTCCAGCAATCATCACCTGTCTTCCTTCAACACAGCAACCTCACCAGCCCCGCCCTCTATTGCTCCAGCCGTCGCTTCCTCTAACGGAAGCCACGCCCACCACGGAGACGATCACGTGAGGTGCCCGCTGCACCGCCGGGCCCCGCCCATATGTCAGTTTATCAGCTGTCATTTTTATTATGGCACCTGTTTTTTAACTCCATAGTTGAGGTGAAAGCGTAATGTAATCAGTGTCAACCAAACCATGCATTATAATAGCGAGGTACTGACGTAGAATAGGGAGACGGTCACGTGACCAGCAACCCAGGAACCATAGGCGGACATGTTTGTTGAGGGCAGGCTGAGCTCAGCTGTGTTGATGTAGCGCAGATTCTGTGTGAGTGTTTACGGCGTCCTGGCTGTGTCAAACTTGTAAGGAATGGGTATAATGAGGGCGACCAATCGGGAGGCTGCTTTTATTTTTAGTCTTTAGACAGATAAGAGATGCAATTTGATTGGTAGTTACAGTAATAAATCACAACCTATGTATGCTGGCCCATAGGGACAAATGGGTTCTGATTACTCTCTCTAAAAAACTTTAATGGGACACTGTCAGGTCATTTTTCAGTATGATTATAATATTACCCTTGAATATTGCCTGGGAAGACCTTTTAAAAACATGTAAAATCATTATCGTACCATTTGTAGTTTCCATGTTATCACCATTGTCAGACACTGCAGACAGCTGTTGCATTAGTCCTCTCCATTATAAACAGAGATGATTAGTCATGCGCTGTATAAATTGTCATGTAATTATGCAATCCATCTCAGCAGCTCCCTCCTCCCTCTCAGCAGCTCCCTCCTCCCTCTCAGCAGCTTTCTCCTCCCTCTTAGCAGCTCTCTCCTCCCTTCTCCCTCTCAGCAGCTCTCTCATCCCTTCTCCCTTTGCTCTCAGACAGTGCAGTATCAGGTTTCAGTAGCTTGTGTTCTGTTGAGGACAGGGAGGGAGAGAGTTATTACAAGTCTGCCTTATCTAGACTCCATTTGTTTCTCTAAGCAGGAATCTCAGCTGTGACAGTTTCTGTGTTGTATTTGACCTCGTGTGATGCTGCAAACACAGAGAGCAGAATACAGCCCCCCCCACTCCCAGTGATCTCCTGTGGATTGAAGTGAATATATAACATGCATATGAGGAGTGGACAGCAGAGAACTGTGAGTGACAGATGGAATGATTCTCTTTATTCAAATAAATAAGTTTACAGAAGATAGGAGGGGAATATAAATAAAAGTACATAAATAGAAAGAGTTTAGAGTGAATAATTAGAAAATTATAGCAGATATCTATGGATTTTCGACCTGACAGTTTTCCTTTAAGGAGATTTCCATATACAGAGCCATTTTAAAAACTTCAGTCCATGTATTTAGGGTTAAAAATATTTTTTTTCGGTTTGGGATTGGGTTTTATTAAACGTTTTGCATAGTGTTTTTTTTACGGAACCTTTATTTCCCTGTACACTCAACTCTGATGTGATCTGTGGGGTTGTCCAGCTGCTTCGGTATATGTGCCTGCACACTTGTGAATGCCTATATCACAAGCCCCTCTCATCCTGAGGATTCTCCGATGCCGGCGGCGAGACTGAATGGTTATGTGAACACAACTATGTGATATGCATCCTGCCCGCCACATTCCAACTAGATGTAACAAGTGAATTGAGCGAGTCATGACTCACCGTGGCCGGGGACTCCGGTTTAGACAGGCTGTAGCTCCTTCCTCCTTATCACGGTTGGGCCGCGCCTGCCGGTAGTGAGGCGCGGTTGAGTGCAGATCAAAAGTCGAAGACGTCTTGTAGGAACAGATTAAAGGGGTTAATTTATTCGTGACGCCACCTATGAGTAGTTCGGTAAGTCCTACCGACGCTGCGGAACCTCCGGGGGATGGATAGCAGCAAGATGGAACACTCCCCACAGGCTGAGCGGTGATCCCCGGAGGCTGGAGCTGCTTAAGATGTTATGCGGCAGCTGCGGTTACCTTGTATGCAGACGGATGCAATCATAAGGAAGCACGGACACTGAAAGTCTCTGTAACGGGTCTTTACTGTAACCAGCAGGCAGTACATGGTATACAGTTAACGGGTAGTGGACCGGGTGGACTGAGCAGTGATAGGTGTCCCTCAGAGATCCGTAGTGTTCCTCCATTCTAGCTAATTATTTGCCATTGTCGCCCAGGAATACCAGGTCGGGTACGGGGAGGCTGCTTCAATCCCTATCCAAGATGCACGTTATGGATGTTTTGGGGAGCCTTGGATCCCTCGGTGGGTACACCGCTGGTTAGACGACTGGAATTTGGCTGGTGGTGGGGTGCTCCTGTGAAGCTGCTCCTCCACGCTTCTGGTTCGCGTAGCAGAGGTGAACTGCTGCCAGCTTCGGTACCAGTGAACCGGCTGTAAGTTGGGCACGGGGGGTCTTTTGGAACCCGTGGTTGGTGATGCCCGATCCCAGTTGTTCAGGCCTCAGGTGCTAACACCCGACCGGTGACGGCCCAGGGGCTGCACGCGGTGCAGAGCCCCTGCTCCTACCCAAGTTCAAGTCTGTGTCTTGTCTAGACTCGACTAGACTAACTAAAAACTGTACTTCTCCTACACACTAACCTTGCACTCCGCCCACCAGGACCTTGGATTGGCCCTCTACGTTAAGTGATGCATGCAGGGTTTGGATCTCTAGGTTAACCCAATGACTGCTGGGTCAGAGAATATTGTTGCTGCATTTATGGCTGCAATACCTTCTTGTGACGCACTCGTTGCGGGGCGCCACAGTCACATGACCGCTCATCATCAGCATCGGAGAATCCTCTCACAGTCAGTGCTGAGGGTGATGTGAGGATTCACAAGTCTACAGTTATAGAGTGACTACACACTTTTGTGACAAATCTGGACAATCCCTTTAAGGTCTCGTGAATTTTTCGCTTTGGTACTTTTGTTATTTCCTCCCCCTTTTTCCAAAAGCCATCACTTTATATTTCTTCATCAACATATTTGTATGAGGGCTTCTTTTTTGCAGAATGAGTTGTAGCTTTGAATGGCACCATTCATTTTACCATACAAAGGTATGGAAAACGGTAAATTTAAAGTATAACTGACATTTAAATTTTTATTTAATAATAATATAGAGTAAGTGATTTTAATAAACTTTCAAATATACTACACTGGAAAATTCTAGTAGGTTCACAAATCTTCCACAAGATGTCCCCACTGCACTGTGTGTGAAGCAGATGTATGTTCATTATCAGTCAAATTCCTCTTCACAGTGAATATGGGGCATGTAACCATATATGGTAAAGGGGGAGTGGCCTACACTGCTGACTGCAGCTGTTGAGGAAACAGTTGTAGCACCAAAAAAGAGAAGCTGCACTGTGCTCTGACCATAAAAATATACAAAATTATTTCAGTTAAGCAAGAATACAAAAATTCCCTAATATTTTTCAGTAGCAACTGTGAAATGTGAAAGTTGCTCCATATCTGTGCACTGTGTAGGATAGGGGATCATTTGATGGTACCTTATTCTAAAAATGGTCTGATCATGCTGTGATTCTTACTTTGACTAAATACATTACGGTATATGAAAAATGTCAGTGAAAATCAATGTAAAATATGAATCATCGTTTTACACCGTTCAGCAAGCACTTTCCAGGGACAAAGGTTCAAAGCCAGACTTTGGCTGCACAGAATGTCAGTTGTGTAAGAAAATATGTGACTAGTCATCAGCATGCTGCTTATTACTGAACTAGATGGTGGCCCGATTCTAACGCATCGGGTATTCTAGAGTATGTATGTAGTTGACATACTGTGACTGACAGAACTTGTTCAGTCAACGTGAGTGAACTACATATATATATATATATATATATATATATATATATATATATATATATATATATATATAAAGAGAAAATGGAACAGCACAATAATATACTCATCCGCGGTGCAAGTCCTGTGTATTAGTGTCCAAACCAATTCAAATAAATCAAGGAAAACAGGCAGCACTCCAGTTTAGGTGAATAAAGGGTCTGTTTTTTATTCAGAGCCACATGGGCTCTGAATAAAAAACAGAAATCTAAAAAAGGGGTGAGAATGCGCAACATAGGGTCTTATCCTTAGGAGACAGGATTATTAAGGTGAAAATTAGGAACTGCTCACCTGATTAGGTTGTGTAGCACACAACCGGCGTGATCGCTCAGAACAATACAGCTGCTGCCAGGACCGTACCTCCACAGGTCACTGTGGTCACAATAAGCTTCCAATAAGACAAAGTACCTCGTGGTCCGAGCTGCTGTGTTCGTATGATGTAAAAACCAGAACAACCCTGAGGAAGGAGTTTGGGATATGACTCTGAAACGCGTCGGAAAATAAACAGCTACTACTATACCCAGACATTCCGCTGTATCTGGTTTTTACATCATACGAACACAGCAGCTCGGACCACGAGGTACTTTGTCTTATTGGAAGCTGAATAAAAAACAGACCCTTTATTCACCTGAACTGGAGTGCTGCCTGTTTTCCTTGATTTATATATATATATATATATATATACATATATATATATATATATATATATATATATATATATATATATATATATAGCAGCGTTATGGCATATGGTGGTACATTACAGCATATGTATAGCAGCACTATAGTATATAGCGGTACATTATCATACATGTATAGCAGCGTTATGGTTTATGGCGGTACATTACATTACATATATAGCATGTATTACATGTATGACTTGTTGGTCGCTGAATAGCGGCGCTCGCCATGCCGCCATATTTGAAATACAATGTACGCCATGACGAGCGCCGCTATTCTGATTGGTTGCTGCGTTCAGCGCCGACCAATCAGAGAAGCGGCATTCAAACCCCGCGCCGCTCCTCTGATTGGCCGCCACGTTCAGCGCCGACAAATCAGAATAACAGCACTTGCCATGCCGCCATATTTGAAATACAATGTGCGCCAGGGTGAGCGCCGCTATTCTGATTGGTCGCCGCGTTCAGTAGCGACCAATCAGAGAAGCGGCATTCAAACTGCGTGCCGCTTCTCCGATTGGTCGCCGTGTTCAGCGCCGACCAATCAGAATAGCGGCGCTCGCCATGGCGCACATTGTATTTCAAATATGGTGGAATGGTGAGCGCCACTATTCTGATTGGTCACCGCGTTCAGCGCTGACCAATCAGAGAAGCGGCGCGCGGTTTGAATGCCGCTTCTCTAATTGGTCAGCACTGAACGCAGCGACCAGTCAGAGAATCTGTGTCCCCCTGTGCGCCTCTGTGTCCCCCTGTGCACCTCTGTGTCCCCCTGTGCGCCTCTGTGTACTCCTGTGCGCCTCTGTGTACTCCTGTGCGCCTCTGTGTCCCCCTGTGCGCCTCTGTGTCCCCCTGTGGGCCTCTGTGTCCCCCTGTGCCCCTCTGTGTCCCCCTGTGCGCCTCTGTGTCCCCCTGTGCGCCTCTGTGTCCCCCTGTGCGCCTCTGTGTCCCCCTGTGCGCCTCTGTGTCCCCCTGTGCGCCTCTGTGTCCCCCTGTGCACCTCTGTGTCCCCTGTGTCCCCCTGTGCGCCTCTGTGTGCCTCTGTGTCCCCTGAGCGCCTCTGTGACCCCTGTGCGCTTCTGTGTCCTTCTGTGTGCCTCTGTGTCCCCCTGTGCCCCTCTGTGTCCCCCTGTGTGCCTCTGTGTCCCCCTGTGCACCTCTGTGTGCCTCTGTGTCCCTTGTGCACCTCTGTGTCCCCCTGTGCGCCTCTGTGTCCCCCTGTGCGCTTCTGTGTCCCCCTGTGCGCCTCTGTCTAGCACCCGGCCCCTCCGTTCTCACCCCTGCCTGGCGTTAGCGATGATAGCTGAAGACTCCAGGAATAGACTGTGCCTGGAGCGGGTCATGTGAGAGGGCGGGCTGATGTGATGTCACACAGGCTGTCACATGACCCGCTCCAGGACGTGTCTATTCCTGGAGTCTTCAGCTATCATCGCTAACGCCAGGCAGGGGTGAGAACGGAGGGGGCCGGGGGGGGGCTGGTTGGGGGTGGGGGGTTCCGCTGGCGCTTGTACCGATGGCGGAAGTGGGGCTTCCGGAAACAGGCGGCCATTTGGAACACCCAGGGCGGGTGTACAGGCAACTTCAGCCAGGATGTGACCTAGCATACCGTTACATCCTGACGATGTTGCCTTAGGGTTTTATTATAATAGATATAAGGAGGTAACAGGACATTTAATGATGATGAGTCAACAGTGATTGCATATAGCCAGCTATAGACGTCAAGGATATTGGACATTTAGGGGGTTTATTTTAATGCTAATAATCATTTTTTTTTAAATGGGTTTTATTGAAAATTTTGGAGTTTTTCTTGAACTTATCTGTGTTGTACTGTCTGTTGCATGGTTGCAGAAAAATCTAAGGCTATGTGCCCACTCTAAAATGTTGGTGCGGATACTTGTTGACATAATCCGCACCTTCTGGAAAAAATATGCACCAAAAGAGGGCTGATGCGACGCTGCATATTTGCTTCAGAAATGGTGAGGATTTTTGTCCTTACGAATTTGGACTTGAAGAAATGGCTGAAAATCCACAGCAATAAGTGACATACTGCAGATTTTCCCGCTGAAAAATCGGCACCATTTCTGAAGGTCAAAAATATGCAGCATGGGCACAACACTTCCAAAAAAACCATAGACTTTGCTAGTCTGCGGATTTGACAAATTTCACACAAGCTTTTTGAAAAACCCTCCTTAGGATGCGGCTGTGATTGGGAAGGATAACCGTATTTTTTAAACATTTAGACAGTGGGTGCAAATCCCCAAAAAAGTAGCATTCATGCTTAAACCTGCATTGTTCATCCAATTACAGGTAGAATCATTGAATGCATAACAATAACCTTTTTAAGCAACTGACTGGGCAAGGACTGCTTAACAAAAGCATTTTTTTGAGGTAGCATGAGATTGAGCCAGAGTCCCACGTCTTTAGAACCCCAATTCATAGTGGGATGAACCGCCAATTTCTGACAGAATGACTCGTCATAAGCGCACCAAGCCATTCTGCCAAAATCGCGATAGCCCTCTAACACAATCTCCACATGCTGAAACGGACCAGAGCAAAACAACGGTTTTTTCTTGCCCAGTACAGAAGCATAAATACAAAATGCATTTAACCAAGAAAGAAAACATCTGGGTGGGCACTTTTTCTCATCACCGTCACCTTTATCATTACACCTAGCGTGATCTTTGCTTAAAGGAAGCAAAGAAAAAACATCAAATTCCCTATTCCAGATCTTTTCTTTCATTACAGAAGATAAGTGAAATCCAGTGGAGATAAGTTACAGGTCATGGCCTCCTTGAAACATGTGTCAGAAACTCCACTCAAAGAATGGTAGAGGACGTGACACCAGACCCCTGAGTCCCCTGACCCTGGCTCAAACCGACTGAGGCAGAATATCAAATAACATTTGCTGTATCAGCGTTTTAAGCTGACACAAACCCTCATAACTAGGCGCCACAGACAGGGGGACATGGAAATTCTCACCCTGCCCAGGCTTGTAGAGATGTGCATCCCGCATCTTCAGATCTCCTTGTTGTCTGTTGTCCTGGAGATGGGTACTGCTGTATGGAGGGAGCCCCAGCGTCATCAGAATCCAATGCACCAGACCATAGCCCCAGATCGCCACTGCTGCTGCCTCCTCTTTTCTGTGCCCTGTGGGCTCGCCTTCTGGTGACTGTCCCCTCTCAGCTGGTCCCTAGGCCGCTGGAGCACGTTTTACGGCTCCGCCAGTTAGACGGGTCATGTGCGCGCTTTGCGGCTCTTCGGATCTTGGCTCCCTCTGCTGGCGGCCTCCGGCAGCTGCAGAAGTCTTCACGGAGTAGCGGGGCAGAGACTGTGATCTCGTGAGAGGGTTCCTCTGGGCCGGAGATGATACTGGGGAAAAGGAGATCCTCTTCTTCCCTTTCCATCGGAGCTGGATCTTGATCGGGGACCTTGGGATGATGGCGCTACTTCAGGCTCCACATCTCCAGATGCAGGCTCCACTTCCATCGCGGCGGCGGGTGAAGGTTCCTGCTGCAGTGGAGCTTCAAGGTATTTCTCAGCCAGCATTCTACCCCAGGAGTGCTCGCTTTCTCCAGGAGCTGCTGAAATAAGTCGTCCATATCTTCTCCTGTCTTCTTATCTTCAAAGGATCCCGCTGAACTGCAGCCAGAGATACTAAAACAGCTCCTTAAATACAATTCATAGCTCTCACCCAGGGGAGCTCACCCAATAAAGAGGCTGCCAGGTACCTCACCTTAATCTGGCAGCCAATCATTACCAAGGCTGATTTTACCTCAGAAATGCTGTGCACCTTAGCAACAGCCCGTACTCGGTCCAGATATAATACTAACAATAGGTCAGCCAATCAGAGCTTTCCTGTGTTATCAAATGGGGCCTGTGATACCATAGGAAGTCCATACTGTGACAGAAGTGTTTAGAATACTAAGCTTGCATTCACACATTGTGTATTTGCAGCATTTTTTTAAGCACAAGCTCATCACAAACCAGAAGTTGGTGATTAAGGCTGGAATCACACTGTCCAAGTGACATGCTAGTCACACGGATGACTCTCGGATGACTAACTCAGAATGGCCTCCCCTCTCTCTGGATGGGAGTGTCAGCTGCTTGTGTTTCTAGATTGCACAGATCTGTACAATCTTCCCTGTCTACGGGATCTGCAGCGACCAGGCTCTCATAGTGGGTTGTGGCTTCTCACAACCCCTAAAGGTGAGTGGACCCTTGTGTTAAATCTCCCTGGTGTCCCTCGGATACTACACTATTGTGCGCTCCCCCTCCCCCCTCTCTTGTGCTTGTGTTTCTAAGCAGATCTACACTCCTGTCCTGACAGGGGGGAGACCCTTCCGAGTTAGTCATCCGAGACTCGTCCAAGTGACTTGCATCTCACTCGGACAGTGTGATTCTAGCCTTAATCCAGAAGTGGAGCACTTGTTTCTATTATACTTTTACTCTGATTGTTCCACTCTTGGTTTGTGATGAGCTCGCGTGTAAAAAAATTCAGCAAATACGCAGCGTGTGAAAGCACCCTAAGGCCTCGTGCACACATTGAGTATTTGGTGAGTTTTTGACCTCAGCATTTGTAGCCAAAACCAGGAACCAGGATTGGGTGATAAATACAGAAGTGGTGACATGTTTCTATTATACTTTTCATCTGACTTGTCCCACTCCTAGTTTTGGCTACAAATACTGAGGTAAAACCTGACTAAATCCTGAGGTAAAAAAATCACCAAATATTTGAGGTAATAAAAGTCACCAAATACTGAGGTAAAGAAAAACTCACCAGACATTTAACATGTGCACATGGCTTAAGGTCTTGTTTACATGTGGTATTTTTTCCCTAACATTTATTATTCAAGGGAAATGGACATAATGCTAATTTTGCCCTTGTGGATTTAACCGAAAATTTCACTGCAAATATTCAACATGTGCACATGAGGCGCCCCCAGGCCGTGGGGTACTCAGGAATCGGATCGCAGCTACTTTCGCTGGGGAGTCACGGGGGTTGTGACCCGGTCCTGTGGCCTGGGCGTCAGTTAAAAAAGGGGATATGTACAGGGGAGGTTGTTGTGACGCCACCCGTAGTATGTGGGTAGGGTGACCACTGCTGCCGTATTCCTGCTGGGGGACGATGATGAGGTGCAGCTTTGCTGGTAAGCCCTCCACGGGTAGGGCTTGGTGTCCCTGGGCAGGTGTAGTGGGTGCTGCATACTCTGGATGCTGTATGGGCTCTTCTCCTGCAGCTTCTCCAGCCAGCACGCAGGGACAGAAAGGTGGCTCCGCAGGTGGGGATTCTGCTACAGTTTAACAATAAACAGTCTCAGGCACTTTTGAATTGACCAGGTACTTTACTGTTCAAAGTTTTCAAGCGGTTTACAACACAGTTCACAGTTTCAGTGCTTACAGTCTACCGGGGACCCGGGTGTTACTGCAGCTCAGATGGTTCCTCTGCGTCGCTTCCCTCAAGTACTTTTCAGGCCCTGCTTGTCTCTCTTTCTGTCCTCGTTCACGGGTTCAGTCTGGCCGTCACAGGCTCTTTAGTGATGATTCCCTCTGCTTTAGGGTCACTAGCCTTAGTACGATGGCTGTGTTCCTACTCCGTGGCGGTAGGTAGGTCACGAGTTATAGAGTCCTCATACCACGCTGGGTTGTCTCGTGATTATGTGGCGCCCCGCAACGAGTGCGTCACAAGAGGGTATTGCAGCCGCAATATTCTCTGACACAGCAGTGACCTAGTTAACTTTGAGATCCAACCCTGCATGCATCACCTAGAACAGAGGACCAATCCAGGGTCCTGGTGGGTGGAGTGCTAGGGAAGTGTGTATGGAGAACAGACACTTAGTCTACACAGAACAGAAGAGTCTAGAACAGAGTCTAGAACAGAGAACTTGGAGTAGGAGCGGGGGCTCCGCACCCCGTGCAGCCCCCGGGCCGTCACCGGTCGGGTGTCAGCACCTGAGGCCTCAACAACCGGGATCGGGCATCATTACCACGGGTTCCAAAAGACTCCCGTGCCCAAAACCTCACAGCCGGTTCACTGGTACCGAAGCTGGCAGCAGTTCACTTCTGCTACGCGAACCAGAAGCGTGGAGGAGCAGCTTCACAGGAGCACCCCACCACCAGCCAACTTCCAGTCGTCTAAGCAGCGGTGTACCCACTGAGGGACCCAAGGCTCCCCAAAACATCCAGAACGTACATCTTGGATAGGGCATTGAAGCAGCCTCCCCGTACCCGATCTGGTATTCCTGGGCGACAATGGCAAAGCACTTAGCTAGAATGGAGGAACACTTGCGGATCTCTGAGGGACACTATCACTGCTGAGTCCACCCGGTCTACTACCCATAAACTGTATACCATGTACTGCCTGCTGGTTACAGTAAAGACCCGTTACAGAGACTTTCTGTGTCCGTGCTTCCTTATGAACTGTCCGTCTGCACTACAAGGTAACCGCAGCTGCCGCACAACATCTTAAGCAGCTCCAGCCTCCGGGGATCACCGCTCAGCCTGTGGGGAGCGTTCCATCTTGCTGCTGTCCATCCCCCGGAGGTTCCGCAGCGTCGGTAACGATTACCGAAACTACTCATAGGTGGCGTCACGAATAAATTAAACCCCCTTTAATCTGTTCCTACAAGACGTCTTCAACTTTTGATCTGCACTCCACCGGGCCCCACTACCGGCAGGCGCGGCCCACCTGTGACAAGGAGGAAGGAGCTTCAGCCTGCCTAAACCGGAGTCCCGGCCACGGTGAGTCAATTAGGGTCGTGAAGTCTCCCCAGTCACCTCTACAGAGCTGGCTCTCTGGTCGTCCTGGCCTATCCCTCCAGTGACGCAGGTGTAATTTGGGTTTACCAGGCTCCTTCTGCCTCCCGGTTGTCAGCTCTGAGTCCTCCGGCCAGCTATACTGGTTGCGGTTTTTTCATTCCGTTTCTAAACACATTTATTTTATACTAGCTGGGTGCCCGATGCACATGCATCGGGATTCTAGAAGAGCGAGTCTCTGACTCGCAATGGCCGCTTCGCGGCCAATGCTTCGCACTGCTAAGGCGACTCGCCATGCCCGCTGCGCGGGCATAGCGAGTCGCCTTAGAACTGCTCGCAATGGCCGCTGCGGCCAATGCTTCGGGCGTATCCACATGACCACGCTGACTCGCAGCGCGAGCGGACTCAGAAGGGGCAAAAAACCCATTCGTGATTATATATTTACTAGCTGGGTGCCCGATGCACATGCATCGGGATTCTAGCAGAGCGAGTCTCTGACTCGCAATGGCCGCTTCGCGCTGCTAAGGCGACTTGCCATGCCCGCTGCGCGGGCATAGCGAGTCGCCTTAGAACTGCTCGCAATGGCCGCTGCGCGGCCAATGCTTCGGGCGTATCCACATGACCACGCTGACTCGCAGCGTGAGCGGACTCAAAAGGGGCAAAAAACCCATTCGTGATTATATAATAGATTTTATATCTGTTATCTCTGCATTTTTTTTTATATGTGTTTTTGTGTTAAATTAAGCTTTTTTGTTGTTACACTTCCTGGTATTTGGATTTGACAAACCTTTGTTGACAGGCATTTAAAGATTACATGTGATTTTAAGCTGTTGATTTTCCACATTTAATGCATTTTTATTTGGACACTCTGCATACCCTGCAAAAGAAATGGACTTGTTGCGGATTTAAAAAACACACCACAGGTCAGTTTCACAAGTAAAAAAATAAAACACAGTTGCATGAGATTTCTACATAACCCATCTACTTTGTAGGAACTGAATAAGGGTGTGTGCACATGTTGAATATTTAATCAGCATTTTACCTCAGTATTTGATCGACTCCTGATTTTGGCTTACAATCAGAGGTAAAGTATACTAGAAACACGTCACCACTACTACATTTATCACCCACTCCTGGCTTTGACTTACAAATACTAATGTAACATACTGACCAAATACCGTATTTTTCAGAGTATAAAACACACTTTTTCCCAATAAAAAATCTGGAGGAAAATGGGGGATGCATCTTATAGTCTGGATGTACCTGGCTGTGGCTGTGGAGTGGGTTTGTCAGCAGCTGCAGCGCAGGGTCACAGGAGACAGGAGCAAAGTCACAGGAGGCAGGAGCCAACGCTGGGGCAAACACATGTGACTGCCGCTTAGGAAAATGATAATTCACTGCTTCTTATGCACATAATCTTCCACCTACCTCTCTGCACTGAAGCCGGCACCAGGAGGTGGGCAGAATTGTGGGCATGGGGAGCAGTGATAATGCATTGTGCTTCTGCGGTCTGACTATCTTCAATAAAATGGTGTCAGGGGTGGCGCATGCGGAGACTGGTCTCCAGCACTATTTTGCTGAAGACTGTAGAATCCTCAGGTTTCTACAAAAATGGCATCAGTAGCAGCACATGAACGCTTGCATCTTAAAGGGAACCTGACCCCTCCAAATCACCCCCAACCCTATTAATACGTGTCCCTGCACCCTAACATATCAGTATTAGTGCTCCTTTTCTATTAAAAAAGCGCTCTGTAACCTTTCCAATAATCAACAACATACACTTAGAAATCTGAGACTTCTTGTCCCTGAATAAGTCTCACTGGACGTCCCCCGTGAGACTCTAAGCCCTCCCTAGGTGCTCATTTTCACGCCCCGAATGATCCACCCTCTCTCTGTCTGTGCTGCTGTGATGTGGAGCTGAAGGCAAGACTAATGATTTGCATTCTGTGAGTCATAGAGAGGGGGGAGGGCAATGCCTGCACAAGCAGAGCACACAGAAAGAGAGAGGGTGGATCATTAAGGCTGCAAAACAACCCGCCCTAAGGGCTAAAGAATATAGCCCCTGCTAATTATAATGCCTATCTAGTAAGTATTAAAACACTTTTACAGGATGATTTTAGGAGACAAAAGAAGTGTGAGATTAGTGATAGGATGCTGCAGGGACATGTTTTGGTAGCTTACGAGGCATTCTGGAGGTAACAGGATCCCTTTAAAATCTAGTCTAGGGTTATACTTCAAGTAGTGACTGCGAATTCTTCCGCCAACACCATTTTTTTCAGAGACCTGAGGACTTTACAGACTGTCTGGAATATAATGGTACTGGTAATCGCCAGGCCCCGAGTGGCAGTTTTGCACTGCCAGCCCTGAGTTGAGAAGCGGGGGGGGGGGGGGGGGGTTGGGGTGCTATCAGAAATTTTTGAGGTCCGGGGGAAGGGGGTTCTGTCAGAAATTTTTGAGGACCGGGTGGGGGATGCTATCAGAAACTTTTGAGGACAGGGTGGGTGTGCCGCAGCTCTCTTACCAGCTCCGACACCATATGCTGCGGTATCACTGCGCCGGCCGCAAAGCTACGCCCGCGGCCGGGCCGTTTGATGTGGACTACACCACCACTTGCCCCCCTGCCACCTGGGCCAGTCAGCCCCTGGTAATCGCAGTCTGCGCATATATCGACTCCAGCGCCATTTTCCTGAGGACAGTCAGACCATAAAAGAACGCAAAATAATGTATATTCACAGCTCCCCACACCCATAATCTTGATTAAGGAGCAGCCAATATTCCGGCAGCTAAACTGGTTTTACTCCTCTGAAATTTTGACAGAAAGGGCCATTACAGGTTCATGAGAGCCCAACTGCAGGGTGCAGGTATCACAGTCACAGCAGGAAGTGGAACACTGTACTGTAGGAAGTCTTAATAAAACTAGAATCTTGTTTCTGCAACTGTGATTGTGTCAGTATTCCAGATGTTCTAGCCTGTCGTTTGACAATATTGCCCTCAGTCAACATGGAGATAGTTGTTTTGTTTGCCCTTCTTCCTGTCTCGTTTGCATAAAGACCCGGCTCAGGTGATCATTAATTGCTTGAGTATACTGGTTCCTGGTCTGCTCCTGCTCAGCTGCTCTCCTTTGTCCAAATTACTTCCCTGGAGCTCTGTGGGATCTTATGCCTTCCTAAAAGCTTCCTGCAGTGTGCTCCCGGTAGTGCTGCTTCTATCATCAGGCGCGGACGTCTTAGGCTGCCTTCACATTAGCGTTTGTGTCTGCATGCTGATGGCATGCAGACACAAACGCAGTCAAAAGCAATGTCATTTGATGTGTCCGCAGCGGATACTGTCCGCCTGCGGACACATCACTGTGGAGCCCGGCCAGCCAATCGGACGTGTCCGGGGGCGGGCCGGAGGCAGAGACCAGCGCCGGAGATCTCCTCCTCTCCGCCGCCGGTAAGCTCCGGGAAGTGTCAGCGGGGAGAAACAGCTGATTTGACAGCTGTTTAAATCTCCCGTGCCGACACCGAGAGGAGATGTCGGCACGAAAAGATTCAAACAGCTGTCACATCAGCTGTTTCTCCCCGCCGACACCACTAGGAGATTACCGGCGGCGGGGAGGAGAACATTAGAGGCTGAGCTGATCTCCCGGTGGCCGTCGGTGATCTCCTGTGACATCACCGGCGGCCACCTGGAGATTTTTCAATGGGTCCGCAGCGTTCTCCTGCGCTGTCAAGCACAGAACACTGCGGACCCATTGACACCAATGCTTTTTTTGTGCGCTTGGGGACGCTTGCTGATTTTCCAAGGTCCCCGAGCGCCCAAAAAATGCAACATGCTGCGTCCCGGGTGCGGACGCTGGACACCGGAAGGAGCAGATATCGTCCGCATCCGCACCCGAATGCAGCAAACGCAAGCACTATGCGTTCCTATGTTAAACATAGGAACCGCAGTGCGCATGCGCTTGCCTGAGTATGGGAACGCAGCATACGCTGATCGTTGGTCTCTCGCTGTCACACACAGAGATGCGTACTGATCAGCGGGAGACCAAGGACCGAAAAATGGTCCTGAACGACGTGCAGCAATCAGCGACCTCACCTAGGGGACTGATCGCTGCTACGTGTCACCCACTGTGACAACGCTGGCGAGGTCACTGTTACGTCACAACACCTGTGACGTTTCAGCGACATCGCTAGTGATGTTGTAGTGTGTGAAGTACCCTTTAGACTCACAATGAGACTGACAGTTTCACCGCTAGCAGGGGGTTGATTTTCTTGTTCTACTGCAGCTGGTGGTTCTTCAGGTGGCTCTGGAGTCTCAAATGGTTCAGGAATGAAATGTTGGGGAAATGTCAATACAGGGACTACTATGGCTCCATTGATCTGGGTCCATGTTTTGAAAAAGTCTCTGAGAACTGTACGAATCATCTCTTCTTTCTGTTCTACAGGTTTAGGTGGATCTTGGACTTCTCTTCTGCTTCTTAATTGTTCAGGACATATCTTTTTTTTTTTGAATTCTTTATTTTATTTTCAAACAGTATAAGTATACAGAGTAAAGACATGACAAACATCTCCCATTGTGCAAATCAAATGAAAGACATACTAAAGAAGAGACAACACTCTGGACAGCATAGTTGTCCCGAATGTATGTCCGTTGTGTAACATATGCGAGACGTAACTGAAAACATAAACATTATTCACAAAGAAAAGATAAAAATATAGTTAGGAAATTTAGAGAAAAGAGAGAAAGAAGTAGGTTCAGGGGGAGAATGCAGGAAGGTGGGAAGGGAAGGAGGGGTTGGAGATTGGGTGAGTGGGGGCCCTTCCCTCCCGTCCTCAAGGGGCAAAAGAGCTCGGCTGCAACAGCATTAGAGAATCGTCAATCAATTAGAAACCTCTACTAACTTTATATACATCCGTGTCCATAAATCTCATCCAGGAGAACCATGTCTGTTTGAAAGACTCAAACGAGTCGTGTACCGAGGCCGTTAAGTCTTCTAGGTGCATTAAGTCGTTTACCTTTGATATCCACATCGCCACCGTCGGGCTTGTCTCCGTCTTCCATAGTAACGGGATACAAGACCTAGCTGCCATCACCAAAAAGCGTAGGAGTGACCGCTTATATCTGGTTGTGGGGATCTCACAGTGGTGGAGCAAGAGTAGACCAGGACCCATCTCTCCCTGGAAGCCAGTAACCATCCGGATGAGTTCTATAACCTTCGTCCAGAAAGGCCGAAGTCTATCACATTCCCAGAAAATATGTAGCAATGTACCGTCAGCCTCCCCGCACCTCCAACACTTAGGGTCAACAGACGGGATGAGTTTATGTAACACAGCAGGTACTCTATACCAACGGGTTAGTATTTTGTAGTTCGCTTCCTGTAACCTGGAACAGATGGATGAGGAGTGAGCTAAGCTAAAGATCCTCTTCCTCTGTTCTGTAGAGAGAGTCAGGCTCAAATCCCTTTCCCATGAGAGCATGAAGTGTGGGGTCGGTAGGTCCGGTTGTGTAACCAGATAGGAATAGATCTGAGATAGTGCATGTCTGCTACTCACCGTCGTGGTACACAAGATCTCAAAGGGCGTCTTGGTAAGTTTATATGTCGCTTTTAAGGGCAACTCACGAAGGTAATGAGTTAGCTGAAGGCATCGCCAAAAACCCAGGGGAACCGGTTGCGTGATTAAAGTCAGACTTTCCAAAGTCGGCCATGTAGATCTGTCTCCCAGGGTCGCTACTCTGTCTATTCCAGATTGAATCCATGACTGAAAAACAGAGTCACCTACGCTAGGGCCAAACCTAGGGTGGCTCAAGACCGGGGTCTGTGCTGAGTCGGTCGGTAACATCAAAGCCCTAACCAACGGGAGATTACAAACCCTCAAGGTGGCTCCTATAGTCGGATGATCCCAGAGCGTCTCTTTTTTAGGGAGGGTCACCCAAGGCAGCGTCTGTAGGTTGTAAGAGGAATGGTCCTGTTCGATCTTAACCCATAATTTGTTATCCTGGTGTCTGCACCAGTCCACAACTCTGGAGAGATGACTTGCTATGTAGTATAGTTTAACATCAGGTAAATTTACACCCCCGTCTTCCTTCCGTCTGGACATCAGGGTTCTCGCTAATCGAGGTTTCGCTCTGTTCCAAACAAAGGCGGTCTGCATCCTCATTAGTATTTTAAAAAAAGACGCTGGGATGGAAACCGGTAATGTCTGAAAAAGATACAAAATCCTGGGGAGTATAGTCATCTTAAATAACTGGCATCTGCCAGACCACGAGAAGGTAGACTTCATCCAACGCTCCATGTCCGACTCGATTGCACTAAGCAATGAGGGGAAATTGGCACTATATAGGTTTTTAGGATCAGCTGTCAGCATGACTCCCAGATATTTAAGTGCTTTGTTAGCCCAATGGAAAGTAAATGTAGACCGAAGTCTGTGGTATTGCACATCAGGTAATGAGATATTTAGAGCCTCTGATTTTGTTCTATTGATCTTGAAATTGGAGAGAGTATGGTATATCTCCAATTCTTTCAGCAAATTCGGGAGAGACAATTCAGGTTTCGTGATGAAGAATAAAAGATCATCAGCGTAAGCTGCCATCTTATATTCTGATCCACCGTGTTGTAGACCAGAGACATCACCACTGGACCTGACACGACGTAGAAAAGGTTCCAGCGTCAAAATAAAGATTAGCGGAGACAGCGGGCAACCCTGTCGAGTACCGTTGAAAATGTCAAACGGCTCGGAGAGAAGCCCGTTGACTCGCACACTCGCTGATGGGACCGAATATAAAGAAAGTATCCAGCTCAGCATCTGGTTACCCAGACCGATGTGGGAAAGCGTCGATTCGATAAAAGACCAATGAACGCGATCGAACGCCTTCTCCGCATCGGTGGATAGACACATTAGTGGTATCTTTGACTTTCTGGCAGTCTGTATCAGGTTTATTGCTTTAGTGGTGTTGTCCCTGGCCTCACGCCCGGGGACAAATCCCGCCTGGTCCGGATGTATCAGGCCCGGAACAAACGTGGAGAGTCTATCTGCCAATATCTTTGCGAAAATTTTAATATCTACATTCAGCAAAGATATAGGGCGATAACTTGTTGGTTGCAGAGGGTCTTTACCTGACTTGGGTATTACTGCTATTGTGGCCCGCAGGGTATCTTTAGGCGGAAGACTAGTGTGGGACATTGCATTGAAGAATGTGCACATATGTGGGATAAGGATGTCTTTTAATTTCTTATAGTATCCCACTGTATACCCGTCGGGGCCCGGTGCTTTACCCGAAGGGGTCTGGGCTATGGCTAGGGCAATATCTTGTACCGTGATAGGAGCTTCCAAAGAGCATGCGTCAGCGTTCGACAACTGTGGCATACCAGAAGACTCGATATAGGCCTTGATACGTGATTTAAGGGCATCTAAAGCCAACGGAGATCTCACATTATCCAAATTGTAAAGGGACGAGTAGTATGCTCTAAACGCTTCAGCTATGTCCCCTGGAAGCTTAGATCGCTTATGAGTAACGGGGTGCTCTATCTCCGGGACATATGTGGCTGTCCTTTGTGCTCTAGAAGCTCTAGCCAGAGATTTGCCCGCCTTGTTGCCATGTTCGTAGAAATGTCGTCTACATCGAGATAGCACTCCTTTTGCCTTGATTAACAAGACTGTGCGCAGTGCCTCCCTAACTCTAAGAAGTTCCCTGCCCAGTTCTGTAGAAGTACATCGTTTGTGTCTCGTCTCAAGCTCCCTTAGTTTTCCCATAAGTGCGGAAGTTTCTGCATCTCTAGCCCTTTTCAATCTGGCTCCATGTTTTATGAGGATCCCCCGCACCACACATTTGTGTGCTTGCCAGGTCACCACCGATGTCACATCTGGGGAGACGTTAAGGGCAAAATATTCACTTAGTGTGTTGGTCACCTCCGCTCGGACCCCCGGATCTTCCAACAGAGCAGCGTTAAGCTTCCACTGCCACTGTCTCGGGATCTTGGAGGACAGAGCAAGGGAGACCGTCACCAGTGCATGGTCAGAAAATGAGATCGGGGCGATAGAGACGTCTACTACATAGATCAAATCTGCCTGTCTTAAGAGAAAGAAATCAAGACGTGAATACATGTCGTGGACGGGGGAATAAAATGTGTAGTCTCGGGCAGAGGGGGAGAGTATGCGCCAGACGTCTAGCAACTGATGGTCATGAAGAGCTCCATGGAGGCGTCTATTGTTTATCTTGGATAGTGAGGACCTACTGTGCGAAGTGTCTAGGGCGGGATCTAGAACAACATTAAAATCTCCTCCAAGAACTAAGGTGCCCTCTGCAAACTCATCCATTTTTTCCAGAAACCGGAGAAGCATAGAAATTTGACCAGTGTTAGGGAGGTACAGCGAGGCGAACGTATATACATTGGATGCAATCTTACCCTTCACCAAGAGAAGTCGGCCCTCTCCACCACTGTAAGAGTCCTGAAGCTCCCAAGGAATCGACCTGGAGATGACAATGCTAGTCCCGGACGAGTGGGAGTCGTTGGATAAGCTGTGGTATGCCTGCGGATATGAATGGTCTGAAAGCTTATATGGCTTGGCTGTTGACATGTGAGTCTCCTGAAGGAAGGCGACATGGATCTTGTTAGATTTCAGGTAATTAAACAGAATAGAACGTTTACCAGCACTATGAAGGCCTTGTACATTCAATGAACCCACACGAATCTCAGATATATGTGAATGCGTCATTTCACCTTAACCCCTCGGCACAAAGAGGGAAGGACAGAGGAAAGGGAAGGGAAGAGGAAAAAAAGAAAAAAAAAACGGAAGATCGGGAAATAGAAAGATAAGAAGAATGAGAGAGAGAAGATCAAGTTGTAGAAACAGGAAAAGTCGTGTGTAAGAACTAAAGAGACAGTGACTATAACAGTCTTTGCCGGCGAGCCAGCAAATGCGGACCCCTTGAAAGAAAAGCAGAGGGGACCGCAGGGACCGCAACAGACCACGAGACGGTATGCCGCAGACCCGAGACTAAACATATCCATAGTGTTCGTCGCGTATCCCCGGTATGATTATATACAAACAATCCTACATAGCATTATCTAGAATACTCAGGGGTTATACGACAAATAGAATTAACAGGAACCCGCATTCCCGCAATGGGAAAACATATAAGTGGAAATATTAAGACAATATCATAGTCAAACATTAGTGTGAAGCACAACATAGCCAAAAACCATGAGTAGGGGGCTGGAAGAAAGACCCCCGTCCAGTGTCATTCAGGGAGAGAAAAAATTGTCAAAAGACAAACTCAACATCTGTATAACAAAGGCATGTATCAGGAAGGGCATGTAACATGTTTGTCCGATACCAACAGTATGGTATCTTCTCTGATATCATCGCCTTCAGTATGCGGTGAAAAAAAAAACAACGCACCGCATGCAAGGTAAGGGTGCGTTCCCTTACACAAGATAACACGCCCTTTATGGGACACATGAGGAAACACTGTTCAGGTGGTGGAGGAAGCACAAGAGTCACTTCGCCTTCTCCTTCTAGGGCTAGTGGTTCGGGAGGCTATCTGGCCTCGGTCAGTGTCTTGAGCTCTTCTCCGTCTCCGTCGGCTGTCCTGGGCCTGAGATGATCCTCGTCTCGTAGACAGAAATGACTGGAGATTTTCAAGAGAGAGCCAGTCAGGAAGTACAATAGGAGGTATATCCAGGAAAGTAAATAGGTCTTCCAGTTCTTTTTTCTGCCACAGATAAAAAAGTTTCGTACCCTTGCGGACGATCAGGTGAAATGGGTGACCCCATCTATAGGAGGCCCCCACTGCTTTTATCTTGCTGAGTAAAGGTTTCAGCTGACGTCTGAGATATAAAGTGAGGCCGGAGACATCCGGGTATAGGCTTACTGATGAATCATCAATCGACACTTCGCCGTGTGACCAGGCCTTTTTAAGTATACCCTCTTTATCTGTGTAGTTGTGTAGCTTACAGAGCACATCCCTGGGATTATTCGGATCTATAGGACCAGGTCGGGACACTCTATGTACTCTGTCCACTTTATACGTAGTTTCCTGTGGCTGTTGGGTCACCTCATTAAATATGGAGAAAACAGTGTCTAGTAAAGTCTCAGCTGTGACAGACTCAGGGATCCCCTTTAGTCTCACATTACTTCTGCGCTCTCTGTTCTCGTGGTCGTCAGCTTGTAAAATAAGGGCCACAGTATGTGAATGTGACCGAGCAATCTCCCTCTCTAATGCAGCCACTCTGGTCTCTGTAGTGTCCATATGAACCTCAGCCTTGGAGGCTTTCAGCTTGAGATCGACAATGTCTTCCTTAATCAACCCTAATGCTCTCTCCTGTGAGGCTTCCATCTTTGCCAACAGAGCGTCTAAATCTTGTTTTGTTGGAAGCACAGCAAACATGTCTTTGATCTCCTGCATGTCAGACTGGTAAGAGCTGAGCTGTGTGTGCAATGTGGACGACCCCACAGTGTTGCCTGCACTGTTTTCAGCTCCTTCACCGGCGCCATTTTTTCCCTCCTCCACCACCACTGGGCCATGGGGATTCATCGCCTGGGACATATGCGATGGGGCACATTTACCTGCCTCTTTCATGCCTCCCGGAATCGAGGGGCTGTCGCTCGAGCCCTGGTTTCTAGGGCTCCTCTGTGGCTGCGGCTGGGGCTGGGGAGAGGACTGCTTCTGGCCCGCTCCGGCCGCCATTACAGGCGCGCGCGTTCTTCCTCCTGTCCCTCCGAACATCTTAGCGATGGCTGCCTCCGGTTTTGTCTTGCCTGGGTGCTGCAGGGGTGCAGGCAGCTCCTCCGGCTTCTTCCTTCGTGACATCAAGCTGTCAAGATAGCGGGATTGCGGGTAGTATGTCTCGGGCCGGCGGAGCACACAGAAAGCGCGTCCTCACACCGCCATGATCAGGCCACGCCCCACAGGACATATCTTTAGGTGATCTCTTGAAACTGCCGCTGAGGTCTCCCCTCCATCTTTACTGATTAAGCAGACTTTGGTGTTGTCAAAGTTTGAAGGCATTATGGTGTATGGCTCTGCCTCCCACTGGTCATCCAGTTTGTTGGTCCGTCGCTTTCTTTTTAACAGTTGCTCTCTTGTTGTTAAGGGAACTGCAGGTGCATTTTTGTTGAAGACTTTTTCTTGCCTTTCTCTTGCTTGAGACAGGTTTCGCTTGACACACTCTTGTACTTCATGGTATCTCTGTTGAGGTTCTGCATCCCAATCTGCATCTGGTGTCAACACTCCCATGTCTAGATCAATGGGCAACTTGCCTGGTCTTGCTCTCATCAGGTATGCAGGGGTACAGTTGGTGTAACTCACAGGAACATGATTGTCTAAATCCAATAAGCCTGGCAGCTTTTCTGGCCACATATTTCTTTCTTCCAAGGGCAGTGTTTTCAACAGGTCTATCATTACCTGGTTCATCTTCTCACACACGCAATTGGTCTGTGGATGGTATGGCGTTGTTCCTATTTTCTTGCATCCGTACAAGGGGAAAAACTCTTGGAACACCTCTGCTTCAAATGCTGGACCTTGATCTGTAAGTACCTGTTCAGGGTAACCATGGGGTCTGCAGAAATGGGCTTGGAAGGCTCTTGCCGCTGTCTTCGCTGTCAGGTCTTTTACCGGCTTTATGACCAAGAAACATGAGTAGTGATCAATGGTGATGGCAACCACATTGCCTGACTGGCTCTGGGCCAACTTCACTTCTAAGGCTACAAGTTCAACTGGCTGCTTGGTGACAATAGGCTGTAGAGGAGCTCTCTGACTATCACGATCCTTCCTTCGTAGGTTGTGTGGGCCACAGTTTCTACTCCATGTCTCGATGGCCTTTCTCAAGCCAGCCCAGTAGAATCTCTCACATAACAGCATCTCCAGCTTCTTCCACCCGAAATGCTCTGCTCCATCGTGGTGCGCTTCCAGACATCTTTTTCGGGACCACTATTTGCCACACCAATTCATGAGTTTGTACATTGATGTGTTGCCTGCCCACCTTGATAGGTGAACAACTTGCTCTTCTCTTTCCACAACTGTTGTGCTTCTTGTGGAGCATCTGGATCTGGGCATGAGTCAGCTTGTTTCAGCAACTCCTTGACTAAGGAGATGGCTGGGTCACTGTCTTCCGTCTCTGCCCTACTATGGTGGGGTAACGGATTGAACGTGGCCTCTGCTGCCCCATTCAAACAGTGGTCTCGGGTTCTTAGCCTTCGTGGACTGGCCTACCAGGAGGTCTTGCAAAGGCGCTGCCATTTTTGTGAATCCCTTGATAAACCTCTGGTAGTAGCCTACCATCAGCCCCAGGAACTGCCGTACCTCCTTGATGGTAGTGGGCCTCGGCCAGTCCCTGATTACTGTATACTTGTCAGGGTCTGGTGCCATGCCTTCAATGCTGACCACATGTCCCAGGTGCTGTACCTTAGGCTTCAGTAAGTGGCACTTGGACAGCTTCGCTTTCATGCCAAACTTGGATAATGCTTCAAATACCTCAGCCAGGTGCTTCTTGTGGACTTTAGACGTAGACGTAGACTATGACATCATCTAGGTACAGTAGGACGGTTTTGAAGTTTCTGTACCCCAGGCAACACTCCATCAACCTCTGGAACGTTACTGTTGCATTGCAGAGTCTAAAGGGCATGCAGTTAAACTCACAGAGGCCCATCGTTGTTGTGAATGCAATCTTCTCTCTGTCCCCTTCTGCCACGGGAACCTGCCAACACCCACTGGTGAGATCTGAGGTGGAAAAATAGTTAGCAGTTCTCAGTTAATGACTCTTTAATTCTGTTATGCGATTTATCTGCCTGTAATCTACACACATTCTCATTGTACCATCTTTCTTCTTTACCAGGACTAGTGGAGCTGCCCAGAGGCTACAACTATCTCTGATCACCCCAATCTCCATCATTTCCCGTAACAACTCTTTGGCACATTGATAGTAAGCTGGCGGTACAGGCCTGTATCTCTCTTTGATGGGCAGATGGTCTTCAGTGGGGATGAGATGTAGTACCCCTTTTTACCTGCCCGAAGTCTAAAGGATGTTTACTAAAGTCCCGGTCATATTCTTGAACTACCCGGTAAACTCCATGCTTTTGGTGCGAATGTGGCGCCCCACTGGTCAGTGCGCCACAGTAGGGGTACTGCACCCATGCCAGAGCGTGCAGTATTCCTGTCACTGGGGAGGGTGATGTCAACCTGAGACTCTCTTTTCAGCATCCATTCACCTAAATAGGGGACCTTTTGGTTAACCCGTCGCTAGGGAACCAGTTCCAGTGGGAGGAGTGTTAGGGTAGAAGGAGCGGGAACCAACAAACAGATCTAGTCTAGTCTGAGGAGCGAAGCAAGGAGGGAGCCTAGAAGGAATGGCGGCCCAGGAAAGAAGGAGGAAACCCAGTGCCAGACCACCAGACAGGTCTGGGGGAATCCTAGTCCACAATGGAGAACCGGCTCCGAGACACGATACAGGCGAGTTTATCCCTGAGCCGTCAACACTGGCCAGTCGAGGGCCTATCTATCAGCCCCGACTTCCCCCCCGTCCAGAATGTGCAGCCCCACCAGGGACACCAAACCGGGTTGAGCCCCTTAGATGAGAAAAAGGGTCCCTTGTAGCACCCAACGGACCTGGTAGTCAAGTGGGCTGCGCAGGGCAACGCATGGAAGTAAGGAGGTGAAGGGAAAGCAGCGGGATGACAGAAAGACAGCAGAAGGTAAACTACGAGATCCTCAAAGAGACTTCATTCACCTCTGTGACTTCCCGGCCAGCTACCCGCTAAAGAGCTGTGTAACTGTGAACCTGATCCGTGCACTTTTACAAGTAAACACCCGTACAGAGTCCATAAGCCTGCAGTGTCTTGATTCTGCCTTCATCTCATCACTGCCCCGGGGACCTGCTCTGCCTGCAGGGAGCTAATCCATCAAGCTGCAATACCACCATCCCCGGCGGACTGACAGCGGCGCTGGTGAACATCACCAGAAACTGCAGGTGGCATCACGAGACTTATTATTTCTCCACTTAATTATTTTCCCCTTTTTTAACAAGTGACCCCAGGGTAAGGGTCTGGGCAGGCCACCAGTGACATTCCCCCAGTAACAGTAAAATGCCTGGATACAGAGTTCCCGCAGTACCCTGGGTGGGTCACCTGTTCTGGCGTCACAAACAGGATCCCGTACCCGGTGTAACCGGGTACTGTGCACCTTATGAACTTTCTAAACTCGGCCTGGAAAGAACTTCCAACAGTCAATATACATGGCACTGAAGAACAGTTTCCTGCCATTTCAGCAAATCCTAAAATGGTGGCCTAACAATGTAAAAAGGACAACATGCTGGCCCAGGGGCATGCCTCGACCCCTTACCATGGGAGGCCCATACCAGAGGCGCAAAACTGTTTGCCCACCCCCATTGTCATCAATCAACCAAGGGGGCGGGCAAAAGCAAAAGGGTCAGGAGCTAACACCCAAAAAGAGCAGGAAGGGTGCGGCCGGAACCCAGAAAGACGGAGAAGCAGTCCTGATGCCCGTAGCAATGACGGTGACCCGACTGTCTGACCTGATCCGAGAGGTGGAGGAACAAGCCCGAGCTGCAAGCTGGGACCCGAGGGCGGTCTCCCTCCTCACTAACGAGGGAGATGCAGCCTTCTGAGAAACCGCCTTCCAAGAGCTCTGAATTAACCTGACTGAGACCGTGGAGTGGATCATCCGCAAGTGGAGTACGGACGTGGCCCTGGAGCTGACTCGTAAGGCGATGGAGAGACAGACCCTGGAAGCCAAGGTGACAGACCAAGCCCTGATTGAGCACATGGCGACCAGTCGGAACCCGGTCGGAAGCCCGCAGCCTGTGATGAGAGCAGAAGCAGGGGTACAAACAGGAGACCCAGAGGACCTGCCAGCAGACAGTGCCAGTGCTACGATGATGTAGCCTGAAGAGCCCAAAAGAGCAGCAACAGAGCCTTATGCCCCGGGAGAACCCGATCCCGAGCCGAAGGTCATCGGTGAGGTCATCGAAGAGGAAAGCGACGACCACACCAGCTCCATGGAGGAGTATCCCAACCACGACAGCCCGGAGGACGGCGGCAGAGAGACCGGAGCAACTGGTTCCAAAACGGCCTGGTGGAGCGATAGAGAATTCCGGCGCAAGACCCTGCATGCGTTGTCCGCCGCAGTCGGAGGTCCCCGAAGCTCCCCCGTGCCCGTTTCCCCGTCACCAGACTGCTTTCCCCAAATTGACCCGGCTGACCAGGCGGCACGACAACGTCTCCGTGAGGAGTGGTGGCAGAGCGAGATGGAGAGCCGCAAAGACTGCGCCGAGGCCCGCCTGCGATCCCCGTTGACCCCCGATCAACGAAAATCAGGTACAGTGGTGTCATTCAACCTGAATGATGGGTGGGGGTTTATTCAAGAGCACGGCCTCTACGGGGAGATCTTTGCGGGAAGGCGGGACGTAGAACCCCACCTCCAGCGGGGCCACCCGGATCGGGACTTATACTGGGGCAAACGGGTAACATATGAACGCCATGTGGGACCACGGGATGGTTTGCCATCCGTGTTTCCAGGATCTAAGTACATCAACAGTACATAAACATTACCCGTTATGTAAATAGTTGAATAATGTGTAAAGAGCTCTCCCCCATTGAGACTCATGGACATTATTGAGAACTCTAAACCTTTTTTTGCGTTTATCATGTTGAACCTGGACTGAAATGGTTAAGCCAGAGACTCTTGTGTGATTTAAAGCAGTCCAGCGGTGACAAAGGACACTTTGCTTGGTGATGGAAAATTCCCGCTGGGTCTGCAGAGCATATACTGGCCCCGTAAGGCCGATGACTAGTGTAAAAATGTTTTACAATGTTTAATGCTTGGTGCCTCCCATAAAGGGAAGAATTGTATATACCTGTAAATATCACCTGTTAATGTTTAATTGAAAATATAAAAAGCTCTGTACCGGGTAAGGGGTAGAAACAAGTGTGTTTCACCAAGGGGGAATGTGGCGCCCCACTGATCAGTGCGCAACAGTAGGGGTACTGCACCCACGCCAGAGCGTGCAGTGTTCCTGTCACTGGGGAGGGTGAAGTCGACATGAGGCTCTCTTCTCAGCATCCCTACACCTAAATAGGGGACCTTTTGGTTGACCCGTCGCTAGGGAACCAGTCCCAGTTAGGGTAGAAGGAGCAGGAACCAACAGACAGATCTAGTCTAGTCTGAGGAGAGAATCAAGGAGGGTGCCCTTGAGGGGTCTCTTAGGGAGGGTGCCTGGAAGGAACAACGGCCCAGGAAAGAAGGAGGAAACGCAGTGCCAGACCAGCGGACAGGTCTGGGGGAATCATAGTCCACAATGGAGAACCAGCTCCGAGACACAGTACAGGCGAGTTTATCCCTGAGCCGTCAACACCGGCCGGTCGAGGGCATATCTATCAGCCCCGACCCCCAAGGTTCAGAATGTGCAGCCCCACCAGGGACACCAAACTGGGTTGAGCCCCTTAGATGAGAAGAAGGGTACCTCATAGCACCCAACAGGCCTGGTAGTCAAGTGGGCTGTGCAGGACAGCACAAGGAACTAAGGAGGCGCAAGGAAAACAGCGGGATGAGAGAAAGACAGCAGAAGGTACACTACAGGAGCCTCAAAGAGACTTCATTCCCCACAGTGACTACCTAGCCATCTACCCGCTAAAGAACTGTGTAACTGTGAACCTGATCTGTGCACTTTTACAAGTTAACACTTGTATAGAGTCCATAAGCCTCCAGTGTCTTGATTGTGCCTTCATCTCATCACTGCCCCAGGGACCTGCTCCGCCTGCAGGGAGCTAATCCATCAAGCTGCAATATCACCGTCCCTGGCGGACTGACAAGCGGCGCTGGTGAACACCACCAGAAACTGCAGGTGGCATCACGAGACTCTTATTATTTCTCCACTTAATTATTTTCCCCTTTTTTAACAAGTGACCCTAGTGTTAGGGGTCGGGCAGGCCACCGGTGACATCCCCCCCATAACAGTAAAATGCCTGGATACCGAGTTCCACAGACCCCTGGGCGGGTCACGAACAGGTGGAGTCAGTGCCTACATGTAGCTTCTGACACCAGTCCTCCAGCTTCCCCTCTAAGCCATTGTCCTCAGCCTGGTCGGACAGATCCAAGGGCTCCACTGCCATGATTGCGTTGTTATAGACAGTGTACAACTTAGCAATGATAGCATACCTAGGCAGTATAACCTCTTCTTCCCCACAGTTTAAGACACGTACATGTAATCTCCCCTTGCAGACATCTACTACCCCTCTGGCTGTCAGGACAGTGGCCTACTGTCTGAGTACACGGGCTCCACCAAGACTTGGTAATCTTGCCCTCTAAGGCCTATTGCTGCCCTACACCAGATTAACATTTCACTTTTTGGAGGTATTGCAATGGGGACCGGTCACTTACTCTTCCCACCTCCAGACAGCTTCCACCTGCTGTCTCAGCGTCTGGGCCTTTATCTCTTTCTGCAAGATTCTCTGCTGCCCGAGGTTGGCAGTTCCTGTGATCTGTTGTAACAAAACAATACTCTCCCCTAGAAAATTCTCAATCACATTAGTGCCTAGAGTAAGCATTGGGTTATTTCTCACCGGTCCCCATCAACAATCACCATACCCTGGGTGGCTAGTGATGTTGGAGAGGGAGGTTATGAGGGAAGGGCAGAGGTCTGGTATATGGAGTGGTTGAGGTGGTGGAACGATAAAAGTTTTCCTTGTATGGTCAATCTTATTTTTGAAGTATGTAGCAAGTCCTCAGCAGAAAATGAGGGAGGTCGGAGGGGAAGTGGTGAGCGGAGGAGAGATTTCAAAGTGCTGAACAGTTGTTTGGGGTTTTAGGATAAGGAAGATATAAGGTTTGTGAAGTAGGTCTGTTTAGAAGAGGTGAGGGATGATTTAAAGGCAAGAGTAGCTTGTTTGAAAGTTGTGAAGTCATCTGGCAGGCATGTTTTCTTCCAATGCCGCTCCGCAGCCCAGGATGCTTGTTGGAGTTTTTTAGTGAGATTGTTGTGCCAGGGTTGCCTATTGATTCGTCGCCTCTTGCGATAAACGAGAGGGGCGACTGGAGTCTATGGCTGATGTGAGGGTGGTATTGTAGAAAGCAGTGGCACTGTCTGTGTCATGGAGTGAAGATATAGAGGACAGGGGGAGAAGAGAGTCGGAGAGTCTGTGAATGTCTAGGTATGGAGATTTCTGCGAGGATAAGCTAGTGGCTGGATATGGGGACTGGTGAGGAGGACAAGGATGAGAAGGTGAGTAGATGGTGGATTATTGTTTGTATAGATGGTAAATTTGCTGATGCCAGGTAATGCTTAAAACGTTCAGTTACTGCCCAGACCACAGCGAGGAACTCTAGCTTGAACAAGCTATAGTAGTCAGGGTTCCTTTCTGTAGGACGAGCTTCCTGCTGGCATAGGCAATCATTCTCTCTTGGCCTCTCTGCACTTGGGATAACATTGCTCCCTATCCCACATTGTTCGTTTCTGTGTAGAGCACAAACGGCTGGCCATAGTCAAGGAAGGCCAGGATCTCATCTCCCGTCAGTATCCACTTCAACTGGTTGAAAGAGTCGTCTTCTCTGCTGCCCCATTCAAAGGTGGGCTCGGTTCTTAGACTTCTTGGACTGGCCTACTAGGAGGTCTTGCAAAGACGCTGCCATCTTCATGATCCCCTTGATAAACCTCCGGTAGTAGCCTACCGGACCCAGGAACTGCCGTACCTCTTTGATAGTGGTGGGTCTCGGCTAGTCCCTGATGACTGTGACCATGTCAGGGTCTGGTGCCACACCTTCAGCGCTGACCACATGTCCTAGGTACTGTACCTTAGGCTTCAGTAACTGACGCTTTTATTGCTTCACCTTCACGTAAACTTGGATAATTCCTCAAACATGGAAGTAGAGGGTGGTTTACCATGCACTGCTGTCCCAATTTTCAAAAGAAACCAGGATCCAGGATAGTTGCATAAAACTGTACCTTTATTCTGACGTGTTTCATGATCCAGCTGTCAACTTCTTCAGAGATATACAAGCTTGGGCAGCTGACTCATGAAATGCGTCAGAATAAAGTTACAGATTTATCCAACTATGCTGGATCCTGGCTTCTTTTGAAAATTGGGATGGCAGAGGATGGTAAACCACCCTCTACTTCCACATATTGAATACCCACTGTTAAGATCTAAGGTGGAAAAATGCAGCTAATGACTCTTCAAATCTGGGTAATGGGTAAGCATCCTTATGTGTTATGCGATTAATCTGTCTGTAATCTACACACATTCTCTTTGTACCATCTTTATTCTTTACCAGAAGTAGTGGAGTTGCCCAGGAGCTACAACTATCTCTGATCACCCCAGCCTCCTTCATTTCCTGTAACATCTCTTTGGCACATTGATAGAGAGCTGGCGGTACAGGCCTGTATCTCTCTTTGATGGGCTTATGGTCACCTGTGGGGATGTGATGTTGTACCCCTTTTACCTGCCCGAAGTCTAAAGGATGTTTACTAAAGACCTGTTCATATTCTTGAACTACCCGGTAAACTTAATGTTTTTGGTGTGAAGGGTGGAGTCAGTGCCTATATGTAGCTTCTAAAACAAAAATATGGGGCACAATGAGTAGGATCCTCCAGACCCTTATTAGTGGCGTGGGGCAGTCGCCACTCACCTGACAGGGTTGTACTGCCTGCACAACCCGGTTTGTAAGCCTCCGTTAGATGTCCCCTTCGATGCAACGACTGTTCGTTCCTTCCTCCTTCCTTACTCATTCCCGCCCCAAAAATTGGGCTGAAAAGTCCCCCCCTCGGCTTATACGCGAGTCATATACAGCCCCAGTGGTAGTATACAGCCGCCGCCCGCCACCCCCATCAGTATACAGGCCCCCCCATCAGTATCCAGGGCCCCCCCCCCTTGCTCCGCAAAACCTGCTTAGTAAAATCATTATACTTATCACTGTCCTTTCGCCGCCGTCCCCGCCGCTGCCATCGCTCTCCCCAGCTTCATCCGTCTTCTTCTGGCTTCCTGTGGTCGGCGCAGGCAATGACGTCATTGCCTGTGCCGACCACAGGAAGCCGGAAGACGCTGGATGAAGACGGAGGAGCGCGATGGCAGCGGCGGGGACGGCGGCGACAGGACAGTGATAAGTATAATGATTTTACTTTGCAGGTTTTGCGGAGCAAGGGGGGGGCCCTGGATACTGGTGGGGGGGCCTGTATACTGATGGGGGTGGCGGGCGGGCTGCTGTATACTACCACTGGGGCTGTATATACATCTGGGGCTGCTGTATACTACCACTGGGGCTGCTGTATACTACCACTGGGGCTGTATATACCTCTGGGGCTGCTGTATACTACCACTGGGGCTGCTGTATACTACCACTGGGGCTGCTGCTGTATATACCACTGGGGAGGCTGCTGTAACACTGCTGGGGCCTGTATATACCACTGGGGAGACTGCTGTATACCACACTGCTGGGGGCTGTATACTACCACTGGGGAGGCCTGTATACCACTGGGGGGCCTGTTTACCACACTGCTGGGGGCTGTATACCTGTGCTGGGGTCCACCCTCGGCTTATACACGAGTCAATAGGTTTTCCCAGATTTTGGGGGCAAAAGTAGGGGGTTCGGCTTATACACGGGTCGGCTTATACACGAGTATATACGGTATATGTTACAAGGATGAAAAGCGGTCTTTATGGGAGCGTTCAAATGACAGGCACCTAAACGGATTTTCATTAGCAGGCAACTTTATTTCCCCTTAGCTCCACAACATGTTTCAACTGTGCTCTGACAGTCTTCCTCAGGCGGTATAAGGGGATTAGACTGTGATCATACATTTTATAAGCAACCTGATTAGTTCCCTAATACACATATTGATTGGTTGATAAAAAGTCTTCCCATTAACCCTTCATTCACTTTCTAATCTTTAGTCTATCTAAAACACATAACAATTTATTCCTATACTAGCTTGCCTATTTTTTAAAATATACCATATATCATTTCATTATATAATGTTTACAATATTATCATTACATATATTTATAAAAATACCATAAAATATATAAAAATATATCATATATATACCGTATTTTTCGCTTTATAAGACGCACCTGATTATAAGACGCACCCCCAAATATGGTGAAGGATAAGAGAAAAAAATAATTTTTAATGTTAAATGGGGTCTGTCTTATAATGCCAGTGTCCGTCTTACCAATCATATACCGTATATGAGGACTGGAGTTGGGGACCTCTGTACTATGGCACCTCACTGTAGTAGGACACCTCACTGTACTACTATGGCACCTTATTGTAGTAGGACACCTCACTGTAGTACTATGGCACCTTATTGTAGTAGGACACCTCACTGTAGTACTATGGCACCTCCATGCAGCACAACACCCCAGTGTGGTATATATGGCACCTCCGTGCAGCACAACACCCCAGTGTGGTATATATGGCACCTCCGTGTAGAATGTCATCTCAGTGTTCTATGGCACGGTGCCACCTTAGCTGTGTCTGGAGAGGGTGGGACTGAGATGGTGCAAATCACGCATTCCCACTATTTTTATGTAGAGAGGATGAGCTGTGACTTACAGTATTCAATCACATAGTGCAGTGCAGGGAGAAGGCACCTCCACCATTCTCCTTTGTGTGGCAGCAGCACCACCAGCTCAGGCACAAGGTGCACTTAATGACAGTGTGACTTAATGACTTAATCTCCTCTCAGCTCCTCATTCACCACCTGTTTGTTTTGGGCAGCGGCAACAACACTTACGGCTCATCAAAGGTCCCAGGAGCTTGGATCACTAGTTTAATTCCCCACTGAATAGCTGTGAGTTAGACTTTGATGATGTCAGACCCCGGATCACATGACCGTGAGGTGTATCGGTAAATGGGAAGATGGTGTCATGGTAAATGACCTGCAGGGAATTGGGTCACTTTTCAGCACAACCAATATTAGTCAGAGTCAAATTTTATTTTGGGACAAAAGTAGTGATGAGGCACCACTTGTCTATCTCAATTTTTGTCAATTTCCTAACCTCCATAGTCTTAGAAGATATTTGTCTATACAGGATTCTTGGACAAAATTTTGCATTTTATACTGGTCTGCAAAAGAGTTTGGGTATCCTTTTTCAGAATGTTTTATAATATTTGATTCCGTTTCTAATCATATTCAGTGCAATTCTTTCTTACCCAGTATTCCATAGGGTACATTCGTAGCACGTGGGGAGGTGTCACCTCCAATCAAGATACTTTTACTCACTTGTTAAAAGAAGTGGAGGTGTACACCTTCCCCAGCATGGTCAAACTTCACCACATCAAATACAGTGGACTGTTTAATATGACTTAAATTTTAAGCCCATCATTTCACATTATTTTTCGCGCAACAAATCACCTATTTCAATCCTCGATCCTTCTATATAATCAATATTATAACCGCCTATAGAATACAATGTATCTTCAAACCTTTGGCCGCCAATGGAGACCGACTGTATGCACACATGTATATGGGCATAATTGTGGATCTGGGACGGCTGAAGTGTAAGTCGGCAGGAGCTGCATCCAGCACAGGGTACAAGCACCAGGAGGCCCCAGCGACGTGTTTTTACTGAGGAGGCGACACAACCTTAACCAGGTTAGAGTCTGTCCCCTCACCCACTCCCTCACCTGTCATCTTACAAACGGCCCCGGAGACAGACGGGAGGCTGCGGCGGGACAAAGAGAAGCTTACCGTGGTGGTATGGAGGCCAGCAGGGCACAATGGCTGGGGCAGATAACAGCACTGGGGCTGCTAATGGGGAGTTCACATGTGGCTGCAGCCGCTGAGTGCGGGTCCACTCCATACACTCCTGTAATATGGGCTGCTCCCGCTGGTGATTGACAGCGGGATGCAGTGCATATTACAGGAGATAATGAGCGGCCCCACGTGACCACGGGGCCGCTGCTGCAGCCTCCTGACAGCCTCCTGAAAGCCCCCAGACACCACAGCTCCCCCCCACCTTCCACTCCAATTCAGCACAGCTACTAGGTTCACTTTATAAGACGCACCCCCCACTTTCCCCCAAACTTTGGGGGAACAAAAGTGCATCTTATAAAGCAAAAAATACGTATATAAAATTTTACAATTTCACAAAAAAAATTTTTTTACATAAAAAATATAAAAAATGGTGTAGTAATAATAATTCACTTATCAACATATACTCTAATTCCAGCAGGAACATGCTAAAAAATGGAACATTCTATTATTGTTTAGCCACGTTATCTAAGGTTAAATTGTGCCCTTCCGGACTTAGTGTTCCCATTTTAAAAATCCAATAGCTCTCTGTCTTAATGAGAGTTTTCAAATGATCATTTACATTGTCCCTTATATGATCAATAATAGTAAGTTTCATTTTCATTGCATCCTTCTGGTGGCACACAGCATAATGTCTAGATAGGCTATGATGTTGGAACCCATTTTTAATATTTTGCCTATGTTTATTTAATCTAGCGTGCATAGTTTGAATTGTTCTTCCTATATACTATGTGCCGCATGGGCACTCAATCAAGTAAATGACGTAAGTGGACTGGCACGAAACCTTATATTTGATCAGGAAGCTCTGTTTAGTTGTTGTCAATGTAAAGTTTTTTCACCATTACTGATCACTTTGCAGCACAAACACTTTGGGGACCCGCAATGCAAAACATCCAGTGACACCATCTTCCCCATTTACCGATACACTCTCTTTTGGTTTCATTTTCATCCTACTAGGAGCTATCATCTCTTTTAAATTTTTATTTCTCCGGTAGATCACATTAGGTTCCTTTGGTAAATGATCTGCAAGAATTGGGTCACTTTTCAGCACAAACCAATATTAGTCATCAGGTCTAAAATTATTTTTCTTGGTTGACAAAAGGTAGTGATGAGGCTCCACTTTGTTCTATTCTCAATTTTTTTGTCAATTTCCTTAACCTGCATAGTCCTTTTAGAAGATATTTTGTCTATACAGGATTCTTGGGACAAAATTTTTGTTTTTTTATACGCGTCCTGCAAAAGACGTTTGGGGTATCCTTTTTCAAGGAATCTTTTTTCAATATTTTTGATTCCTTCTAAAACTCCATATCTTCAGTGCAATTCTTTCTTACCCTCCAGTATTGGCCATAGGGTACATTCGTTAGCCACCTGGGGAGGTGTCCACTCCCAAAATCAAGATAGCTGTTTACATCAACTTGTTTAAAAGAAGTGGAGGTGTACACCTTCCCCAGATGGTCAAACTTCACCCACAGGTCCAAATACTGGAGGGCTGTTTTAGATATTGAACTTGTAAATTTTAAGCCCCACTCATTTTCATTAATTTCTGCAACAAATTCCATTATTTCACCCTCCGACCCTTCCATATAATAATCAAATCATCTATAAACCGTCTATAGTATACAATCTTATCTTCAAACCATTTGGGCTCGCAATGGAGACCGACTTGTATGCACACATGTATAAATTTGCATAACTTGGTGCGAATCTGGTCCCCATTGCTGCAGCCCTTTCTCTGACGGTACACAAAACCATCAAAGGTGAAAAATTATTGTTAAGGATGAATTCTATTGCTGATAATAAAAATTCCTTTTGACCTGTGTAGATCCTGATCCTTCATTAGAATACATTTTTCAATCACCTTCAATCCCCTTTTCATTTGGGATTTGACTGGTGTTGCTGCTACAATCCAATGTCAGGTTGCACCATTCCATGGGGCTATACCACGTGAGTAATAGACAATTGTCCATTGGAGTTAGCTCTCTAACTTCACTTATCAACTGGCTAGAATCCATCAAGTATGATTTCATACCCACAACATATTTCTGTAAAAATAAATCTACATAATGGGACAAATTGCATGTGATAGACTCCATTCCTGATATGATGGGGCGGCCAGGGGGTTCAATGGATCTTTATGAATTTTTGGTAGGAAATAAAAATGAGGGATCTTATACTTTGGAATATCTAAAAATCTTTTTTCTTTTTTATTAGAATTCCCTTTTCAAATGCACCCTTGATTATTTCATTATCTTTAAAAATATTCCTATCGAGGGATCTCTTTCTAATTTCTCATAATATTCTTCATCATTTAAAATTCTCCTTCCTTCCTCCACATACCAATCCCTATCCATAATTACAATCCCCCCTCTTGTCTGCACACTTTATTATCACCTCTTCATTGTTACGAAGAGAGGTGATTGCTGCTCTTTCCCCTTTTGTCATATTGTCTTTTATTCTGGGGTTTGTGATAGTGCGTACCTCCTTCAGTATCAATTGCTGGAAAGATTCTATCTGTGACCCTTTATGGTGTGTGGGGTAAAATTTACTACACCCCTTCACATCTACATGTTTATTTTCATTTCCCTCATCCTTATTTTCAATAAGGATCACCAATAATGGAACCATTGAAAGATCTGAATAGTAGAGGAAACCTGAAGGATGGCAAGACAACACAGTTTTTTCCATTGGTTCAGGGACGACAGCCCAAAAGAAAAAGAGTAGGAGAGGTTGTAGGGGAGGAGGAGGCAATCTCAGAAAAAAGATTGATAGATCAAAGTATATCGCAGAAAAAACTAAAAGCTATGTAGATCTAGAGAAGGAAGTGGGTATCTTTAATTTGTCAAGATATTCTCTTGACAATGATGAGATATCACTACTTGGAAAGGGATTATCTTTTAGCCCATCCTCAGGTATTGATAATTTCTCCTTATTTTTAGACTTTAATGAGTTTTTTAGGAAGTTGACAGTCCAGCAACATTTCATCATGGAAGAAAGAAGTAGGATGGGGGCATCAAAAATGATAGATTCAATAGAAGTAAGAGATATTGAAAATAAGGATGAGGGAAATGAAAATAAACATGTAGATGTGAAGGGGTGTAGTAAATTTTACCCCACACACCATAAAGGGTCACAGATAGAGGCTTTCCAGCAATTGATACTAAAGGAGGTACGCACTATCACAAACCCCAGAATAAAAGAGAATATGACAAAAGGGGAAAGAGCAGCAATCACCTCTCTTCGTAAGAATGAGGAGGTTATAATAAAGTGTGCAGACAAGGGGGGGGGATTGTAATTATGGATAGGGATTGGTATGTGGAGGAAGGAAGGAGAATTTTAAATGATGAAGAATATTATGAGAAATTAGAAAGAGATCCCTCAATAGGAATATTTTTAAAGTATAAAGAAATAATCAAGGGTGCATTTGAAAAAGGAATTCTAAATAAAAAAGAAAAAAGATTTTTAGATATTCCAAAGTATAAGATCCCTCGTTTTTATTTCCTACCAAAAATTCATAAAGATCCATTGAACCCCCTGGCCGACCCATCATATGGAGTCTATCACATGCAATTTGTCCCATTATGTAGATTTATTTTTACAGAAATATGTTGTGGGTATGAAATCATACTTGAAGGGTTCTAGCCAGTTGATAAGTGAAGTCAGAGAGCTAACTCCAATGGACAATTGTCTATTACTCACATTGGATGTTGCTGCATTATACAGCAACATCACAAATGAAAAAGGATTGAATGTGATTGAAAATGTTCTAATGAAGGATCAGGATCTACCACAAGGTCAAAAGGAATTTTTATTAACAGCAATAGAATTCATCCTTAACAATAATGTCTTTACCTTTGATGGTTGTGTGTACCGTCAGAGAAAGGGCTGCGCAATGGGGACCAGATTCGCACCAAGTTATGCAAATTTATACATGTGTGCATACGAGTCGGTCTCCATTGCGCGGCCCAAATGGTTTGAAGATAAGATTGTATACTATAGACGGTTTATAGATGATTTGATTATTATATGGAAGGGATCGGAGGATGAAATAATGGAATTTGTTGCAGAAATTAATGAAAATGAGTGGGGCTTAAAATTTACAAGTTCAGTATCTAAAACAGCCCTCCAGTATTTGGACCTGTGGGTGAAGTTTGACCATCTGGGGAAGGTGTACACCTCCACTTCTTTTAAACAAGTTGATGCAAACAGCTATCTTGATTTTGGGAGTGGACACCTCCCCAGGTGGCTAACGAATGTACCCTATGGATAATACTGGAGAGTAAGAAAGAATTGCACTGAAGATATGGATTTTAGAACAGAATCAAAAATATTGAAAAAAAGATTCCTTGAAAAAACGTCTTTTGCAGGACGTGTATAAAAAAACAAAAATTTTGTCCCAAGAATCCTGTATAGACAAAATATCTTCTAAAAGGACTATGGAGGTTAAGGAAATTGACAAAAAAATTGAGAATAGAACAAAGTGGAGCCTCATCACTACCTTTTGTCAACCAAGAAAAATAATTTTAGACCTGATGACTAAATATTGGTTTGTGCTGAAAAGTGACCCAATTCTCGCAGATCATTTACCAAAGAAACCTAATGTGATCTACCGGAGAAATAAAAATTTAAAAGAGATGATAGCTCCTAGTAAGATGAAAATGAAACCAAAACAGAGTGTATTGGTAAATGGGGAAGATGGTGTCACTGGATGCTTTGCTTGCGGGTCCCCAAAGTGTTTGTGCTGCAAAGTGATCAGTAAGGGTGAAAAAACTTTTACATCGACAACAACTAAACAGAGCTTCCCGATCAAATATAAGGTTTCGTGTCAGTCCATTATGTAATTTACTTGATTGAGTGCCCATGCGGCACACAGTATATAGGAAGAACAATTTTAACTATGCACGCTAGATTAAATAAACATAGGCAAAATACTAAAAATGGGTTCCAACATCATAGCCTATCTAGACATTATGCTGTGTGCCACCAGAAGGATGCAATGAAAATGAAACTTACTATTATTGATCATATAAGGGACAATGTAAATGATCGTTTGAAAACTCTCATTAAGACAGAGAGCTATTGGATTTTTAAAATGGGAACACTAAGTCCGGAAGGGCACAATTTAACCTTAGATAACGTGGCTAAACAATAATAGAATGTTCCATTTTTTAGCATGTTCCTGCTGGAATTAGAGTATATGTTGATAAGTGAATTATTATTACTACACCATTTTTTATGTTTGTTATGTAAAAAATTTTTTATGTGAAATTTTAAATTTTTTATATATATATATATATATATATATATATATATATATATATATATATCTATTATATAATCACGAATGGGTTTTTTGCCCCTTTTGAGACCGCTCACGCTGCGAGTCAGCGTGGTCATGTGGATACGAACGAAGCATTGGCCGCGCAGCGGCCATTGCGAGCAGCTCTAAGGCGACTCGCTATGCCCGCGCAGCGGGCATGGCGAGTCGCCTTAGCAGCGCGAAGCATTGGCCGCGAAGCGGCCATTGCGAGTCAGAGACTCGCTCTGCTAGAATCCCGATGCATTGTGCATCGGCATCCAGCTAGTATATATATATATATATATATGATATATTTTATGGTATTTTTATAAATATATGTAATGATAATATTGCAAATATTATATAATGAAATGATATATGGTATATTTTAAAAAAAATAGGCAAGCTAGTATAGGAATAAATTGTTATGTGTTTTAGATAGACTAAAGATTAGAAAGTGAATGAATGGTTAATGGGAAGACTTTTTATCAACCAATTAATATGTTTATTAAGGAACCAATCAGGTTACTTATAAAATGTATGATCACAGTCTAATACCCTTATACCGCCTGAGGAAGACTGTCAGAGCACAGTTGAAACATGTTGTGGAGCTAAGGGGAAATAAAGTTGCCTGTTAATGAAAATCCGTTTAGGTGCCTGTCATTTGAGTGCTCCCACAAAGACCGCTTTTCATCCTTGTAATATATATCTATCCCCAGTATTGGGGGCAAGCGGCAGGAGCAGCATAATAGAGGCACGGAGCAAAAAGCAAAAAGGACCTGGCTTCCCCTCTGAGCCATTGTCCTCCACTTGATTGGATGGGTTCAAGGGCTCCACTGACATTATGGCGTTGTTATTGACAGTGTACAGCTTAGCAATAATAGCATACCTAGACAATTTGACATCTTCTTCCCCACAGTTTAAGACATGTACAGGTACTCTCCTTTGCGGACATCAACTACTCCTCTGGCTGTCAGGACAGTGGGCCTACTGTCTGAGTACATGGGCTCCACCAAGGCTTGGCATTCCTGTTCCCTAAGGCCTATTGCTGCCCTACACCAGATTAACATTTCACTCTTTTTGGGGTATTGCAATGGAGACCGGGTCACTTAGTCTTACACTGCTGACTTCTCCACCGGACAGCTCCACCTGCTGCTTCTGCATCAGGGCCTTTATCTCTTTTTGCAGGATTCACTGCTGCCGAGGTTGGCAGTTTCAGCAACCTGTTGTAACAAGACAATAATCTCCCCTAGGCAATTCTCAATTATAATAGTGCCTAGAGTAAGCATTAAATTACTTTCTCATCGGTCTACATCAACAATCACCATACCCTGGGCAGTTAGTTCTACACGCCCTACCTTAATGGTTACTTCTTTAAATCCCACCCGTGGCAAAGGTAAACCATCTGCAGCATATAATGTAAAACTATCATCTGGTTGGCGGGTAATGTCTGAATCAGCCCAGTACTGTATTGTTGAGGGGAGCCATAGGATCAAATACTTAATTAACCTTAAGACATAAGGGCATGGGAGAAATTATATATAGAGTGTATTATTTTACATTGTATAAGTTGTGATTTAAACATGGCTGCCATTTCCTGCCACATCACACCATGTGCTGAGAGCAAGATGGAGTCTAAAGAAGACTGACCAATCACCGAAGCTGGAGGTCAGGGAAGACTGACCAATCACAGAATAACATACTCGATCAAGACCACACCCCCTGATGACCTCATGGATCCACCCATGGACTAACCCACTGACCAATGAATACATCTGAGTAGGGCTGACCGAGCCCCTTATTGCCCATGGACTAACCCACTGACCAATGAATACATCTGAGTAGGGCTGACCGAGCCCCTTCTTGAACAAAATCTCCGTTCTATTATAATAAACACAAACTTGGAGCTTGGGTCTGACCAAGGAAGAGTGTACATCTGACTCTATGTGTCTGGTGTCTACTACATTTCAATGCCGGCGCTTGGTCTATATTGATTTGGTCAGGGCAGGCAACTTATTAATATTATTATGAAATATTAATCCATTACAGTATTAAAGGATATAAGACATTGTTGTCACCTACGAGCCGGTGTCCAATAAAGCGTTCATGGGGATGCCATCCAGCACGATAGGAAGGACCAGTCATCCTCCAACATACCTGTCACACCAGTTTGGTGGGATAGGCTGCCTCATCCCTGGGGGGTAGCCCGCTGCCCCAGGGGTTGCTCATTTAAAGTAAAAAACCATGCGATATGGCCCACCTCGTTGCAGCGGCAGCAGATAGGTTGTCCTGTGGAATCGTAGCGATCACTGACTCGTCCTCCGGTTGGTTGGATTCCTCATTCCAACTCTATCTTCTCCGAGGGTTTGGATCCTTGCATGGACTGGACAGCTTTGGCTAGCTCAGCCATCCCCATGGTCAGCTGCTGCACTTGCAGTTGTAAGGTATCAGGGGTAACAGTTGCTAAGGTCTGCGCACTGGCCCCCACGGTGGTTACAGCAGAGGGCTCCACATCCAGGTGGTACGTCAGAGCCAGTCGCTGGGCGGGTGCAGTACTGCTAGCAGTGGGTTCTTGCAGCACATGGATGGCTCGATCTTTAAATTGGAAATAGTTCAGGTCAGGGTTTTGCAGGGCCAATATTTGCAGTTCAGTTCTTTAGGCCTGAGACTGGAGCTCTTCAGTAAACTGCTCGGTCAACTGCTTGTTCTCATCTCGTATACTGTCAGTATCAATCTGTTTTATGGCCCTCAGCTCCTCTTGTAGGTTTAAGGCATAGTCCCTTATATCGTCCTGCACCCATTGCTTACATGCATAAAATCTCATTTTAATTTATGCTGCGGTACGGGTGTCAAAGGTTTCCTTTAACTCGGCAAAGATTTGTTTAACAGTTTGTTTGTCGGTATCTAGCCAGGACTTTGCTTCATGTTGTGCCACACCGGTCAACTGTCCCATTAACATGTTAATATCTTAGTAGGGAACCAATAGGATCTTAGTGGTAAATGGATGTGTCGGGCCCACTGGGACAGGGGTACTCGGTACCGGACCGGGTCTTTACTGGGGAAGTCACGGGTGGTCCTGGTCCGGTCCGTGTCCCGGGTTCAGCCATAAAAGGGGATATTTACAGGGGTTGTCAGTCGTGACGCCACCCACTATATGTGGCCAGTGATGGGGCCGCCGCTGCTGCAGAACCTCCGGGGATGATGGAATAGCAGCTTAGATGTAATAGTTCCAGTGGGTAGAACTGTATTCCTCGGGTCAGTAAGTGTTAAGTCTATTGTGGAATGTTCAGTACACTTACTGTGCAGACGCTGCAGGGATCTCTCCTCTTTGCTGGTGCTGACAGGCTGTGCTGTGGCTCTGCAGGTGGACGGCTTTCTGTAATCCTGTATGGAGAGAATCGCTTTCATGCAAAGACACAAGGGAGGCAATCTCAGGGTTTTCCGTGTTTACTCTCAGTTTTTCAGACAGTTCACAAGTCAGTTACAGTTCAGTGCAGTTCTTACAAAGTTCAGTACAAGTACACGGGCACACTCTCCCTCTCCGGGTTCCCTTTGCTCTGCAGCCAGGCCTCTCTCTCTGTGACCCCTCACACAGTCTCTGTGTCCTTTCCGGGCTGTTAACGGCCTCCGTATCCACGGTTGTGTGTGTGAAACGCCGGACAGTATGGCGGTGACTCGGGCCCCTGTGGGTCCTCCAGTGTGTCACTGAGCTGCCTGTCCTTTGGGGTAGGGACCCTAACGTGAAGCTGTGGTCCCCCGTCTGTGTCTGGTGTAACCACTCGGGGGTCTCCCGCAGGGCTCCAGCACCCTCTGCTTGAATAGCGCCGCTCATCTCCTCACTCCCGGGGCTACTGCTTGAGCGCATGAAACTCCATCTCCAAATCAGTGAATGCTGGAGAAGCTGCAGGGATCATGCTCCTCCCCTCAGCCAATCACCAAGCCTCTGTGTCCTGCCAATCAGGAGTGCCCTGCTGTAATATAAACTTCCTGTTTCCTGTCAGTCTTTGCCAGGGCAACTTCTACCCAGTGGAGTTGCTATTCCTGGTCTGGTCAGGTTGTTTCTTATTTTGCTTGTTGTCTGATTTCTGTGTGTTACTTCCTGCAGATCTCCACCCTGCCGGCTCCTTGCTGACTCCCGTGTTCTGGGCCTTCCACCTGGATCTCTTCCAAGCTGAAATTGCCGATTCAGGTCCTGCTCTGGATTCTCCGTGTTTCCGGTTCTCCGTGTCCTATCTTATACCTGGTTGCTGTGTTGTTTCCACGTTGCCTTGGGTCGGTTTAACACCCGTGTCCGCTTCATTGGTCCTTCCGAGGTTGGTACCGGCGGTATCCCTGTATAGGGATCAAGCGCTCCGGGGCCTCCTTCGGTGGTGTTCCGGTGCTGTGGCCGTGTGGCCCTCCCCTGGGGTGTGGGTTCTTGTGTTGTTCAATAAACCTGTTGACTCTACTGTACTGGTCCGTCTCTCTATCATCCCGGTATCAGCATCCGCACTACGCGGTCCAGTGGGTCAACGTGTGGGGTCCGTCAGTAGGATGTGACAGATTTTGCCCTGGCCATGGACCCCGCTGATACCAGGTTTGATGCCCAAAGAGAGCTGGCCACACTCCGCCAGAGTCACGACCAGGTTGTGGCGTTTATCCAGTCCCTAGAGGCCCGCTTGGGGGCGCCCTCTACTACTGATCCCACTCTTTCTTCCCTGGTGCTGAGTCTCCACCAGGAATTTCACCATCTGAGAGAGAGTCAGATTCTGATGTCATCCCATATGTCCTCCTTGGATGATCGGCTTACCAGCCTACAGAGCACAACAGGAAGCCCAGGTTCCATCCCCGTGCTGCCAACTGGAGCTCCGGCTGGAGCTGTGTCTTCACCACGGCTGTGCCAACCCACCAGGTACACTGGGGATTCTAAAGCATGTCGGGGGTTTATTAACCAGTGCCAGCTCCACTTCCGGTTATTACCTCACCAATACCCAACGGATGAGGCGAAAGTGGCGTTTCTGGCTTCGCACCTCGAGGGAGAGGCACTGGCATGGTTCAACCCATTGTTGGAGAGAGAGGATCCCATCGTGTCCAACCTGCGGGCATTACTGGACACCTTTCATAAGGCCTTTGATGAGCCAGGACGGGTGGCCTCTGCCACCGAGGCGCTCTTCAACCTGCGACAAGGTAATCAGTCTGTTGGGCAGTATGCCATCCAATTCCGTACTCTGGCTGCCGAGCTCCGCTGGGCGGATGAGCCCTTGGTTGGTGTCTTCCGCCGGGGGTTGTCAAGCCGTATCAAGGATGAACTGACGGTTCAGGACCTACCCAGCTCCCTGGAGGAGTACATCAACCTCGCTGTCCGAATTGACCGTCGTCTTCAGGAGCGGTTCCAGGAGAGAACGCAGGAGAGGATGCATAAGAGTGGACCCTTCCTTCCGGAACCCGCGGCACCTCCGGCAGGTCTCGAGGCCATGGAGGTGGATCGTGTCCAGCTCCGGCTCCAGAGGAGGGAGGAGAGGATCACCCAGGGCCTGTGCCTTTATTGTGGAGGATCTAGCCACTTTCGCCGCCAGTGTCCCAAGTGGCCAGAGAACCTCCATCTAGGGCAGGTAAGAGAGGCCCACTTAACAGAGAGAAAGTCCTCTCCACCTCTCACTATTGCCATCCAGGTTACGGTTGGAGACGAACGCCATTCGGAGGTGGCTTGCCTGGATTCCGGGTCCGCAGGTAAATTTGTGCAGCTGGAGACGGCGCAACGCTACGGTATTCCCATATACCCCCTGCAGCATCCCCGCGTCATCACCTCGGTCGATGGGAGGCCCTTATACAAGACGCTGTGACGGGTGTCACCGGAGAGGTGGAAATACAAGTCGGTCCTCGTCACACTGAGCGCCTCACCTTCTATGTCCTGCTGGTCCTGTCTCCTCCGTTTCTGCTCGGTCTTCCATGGCTCCGCATTCATGAACCAGTACTGGAATGGCGAACAGGTGAGGTCCTGCGGTGGGGGCAGGCGTGCCATAGTCGATGCCTTCTTCCCGTTTCTCCCGTCCGGCTGCCACCTTCACTGGCAGCGTTGCCCGGGCCGTCCTCGGCCTATCGGTCGTATGCCGATGTCCTCGACTGGAAGGAGGCCGAGACGTTACCTCCGCACGGACCCTGTGTCTGTCCCTTTGATCTGGTGCCGGGGGCTCCACTCCCGAAGGGCCGTGTCTACCCATCGAACCCTGCCGACACCCTAGTAACGTCCGAATGTCGGGAGGAGAAGTCACGCTCCATCATCGATCCGTCCAACGCCTGCATGGCGGCACCCCTCCGTCTGTCCCTACCAGGTAAGACGCTGGTAACCAAGGCAGATCGGAGGCACGTCCTTCGCTGGGGCCATTCCTCCAGACTCGCAGGCCATGCGGGGGTGGCGAAGACCTTACACTTGATTGGTCGGTACTACTGGTGGCCGCGGATGCGTCGGGACGTCTCTGCCTATGTCTCCGCCTGTTCCTCCTGTGCTCGATACAAGACGCCCAAGCAACTGCCCTCGGGCCCCTTCTGCCCTTGCCAGTGCCCTCGGGACCATGGAGGCGGAGGTCACTTCCCCGAGCCTTCTGCGCAGGTTCCTGGCCGGTTTCCGTCCGGGGGGGGCGTAGAGGGGGGGGGGTACTGTAACCACTCGGGGGTCTGCCGCAGGGCTCCAGCTTGTATAGTGCCGCTCATCTCCTCACTCCCGGGGCTACTGCTTGAGCGCATGAAACTCCATCTCCAAATCAGTGAATGCTGGAGAAGCTGCAGGGATCATGCTCCTCCCCTCAGCCAATCACCAAGCCTCTGTATCCTGCCAATCAGGAGTGCCCTGCTGTAATATAAACTTCCTGTTTCCTGTCAGTCTTTGCCAGGGCAATTTCTACCTAGTGGAGTTGCTATTCCTGGTCTGGTCAGGGTGTTCCTAATTTTGCTTGTTATCTGATTTCTGTGTGTTACTTCCTGCAGATCTCCGCCCTGCCGGCTCCTTGCTGACTCCCGTGTTCTGGGCCTTCCACCTGGATCTCTTCCAAGCTGAAATTGCTGATTCAGGTCCTGCTCCGGATTCTCCGTGTTTCCGGTTCTCCGTGTCCTATCTTATACCTGGTTGCTGTGTTGTTTCCACGTTGCCTTGGGTCGGTTTAACACCTGTGTCCGCTTCATTGGTCCTTCCGAGGTTGGTACCGGAAGTATCCCTGTATAGGGATCAAGCGCTCCGGGGCCTCCTTCGGTGGTGTTCCGGTGCTGTGGCCGTGTGGCCCTCCCCTGGGGCGTGGGTTCTTGTGTTGTTCAATAAACCTGTTGACTCTACTGTACTGGTCCGTCTCTCTATCATCCCGGTATCAGCATCCGCACTACGCGGTCCAGTGGGTCCACGTGTGGGGTCCGTCAGTAGGACGTGACATCTGGGAATGCCGGGTAAACTACGGTCCCCTCTAGAGCCGACACTCTACTCAGCCCAGCCTCCAGCAGTCCTCAAGTGTGAGGCTCTACCAGGCTCCTTTCTCTCTGTTTCTCTCGGTATCATAGGAGGGACTTCTCTGCCTGCAGTCTGGTCGTCTCGGCTGTCCTTTAGGGCCCGGGTATCACCGTCCCTCTCAGTCCTCTCACACTCCTGGTGGTATCAGCTTCGGACGTGCTTTCTCTCTCCTCCGGCTCACACTGGCTCGGTACAGATTCTGCGCTCCTAGGCCTTACATTCACAGGACGTGTGATTTCCAGTCTTTGCCTCTCAGCCTACCTCGGCCTACTGACTTCCTTCCTCCTCCCCCTTCCTATATACTGTCAAGTCACCTGACTACGTGTGTGCCCAACCCACTCCTCTAAATCCACCACCCCTCAACTGCCTAGAGTATTCCAATCTTAGGGCTGGATGCTACCATCTACTACACGTGGGTTGTGTGGGCTGTGAGGGTGTTGTTGTGCAACAATTGTCCTACCTGCCTGGCTGCAGTTCCCTTTTGTGGCCCCCTGGACGCAGGGGCGCCACAGATGCTACACCTCAGCATTATAAGTACAACGAACAAAAATATGTACAAATGCATCCCATAAAAAATGTCACAATATAGTCTAGATGCAGTTAAAATTAGAATTTAATATAAAGTGCAGTGCATCAGAACAATATTGCATGACATTGTAATATCATCACACAGATAGATCAGGCACAGAGGAAGAGGTGAAAGACACACAGTGCCTTAGTACAGATCACAGGGTACATAGGATATTTGTCTCATTGAGCATACAGGATATATAGAGCATTATAAACACAGACTATTCATGTATATGGCTGGGCACAATTACAAACAGTGATAATACATCCAATATATGACAAATTAAGCAGCCCAAAATAATCATAAGTCCAGTTTAACAGCACTTAGTACCACCTGCAATTCCCAAGTATACACTCAAAGATCCATACCCATTGTGATCAGTGGCAGAGCTGCGTGTCAGGAGAACCCCGACACGTGTTTCCCTTTGTTCATCAGGGGGCTGTGGTCACAGTCTGTGTTTATAATGCTCTATATATCCTGTATGCTCAATGAGACAAATATCCTATGTACCCTGTGATCGTACTAAGGCACTGTGTGTCTTTCACCTCTTTCTATGTGCCTGATCTATCTGTGTGATGATATTACAATGTCATACAATGTTGTTCTGATGCACTGCACTTTATATTAAATTCTAATTTTAACTGCATCTAGACTATATTGTGACATTTTTTATGGGATGCATTTGTACATATTTTTGTTCGTTGTATTTATATGTCCCATTAACATGGTCACTCTCTGATCTCCAGTCATAGAATATACTCTGAACAAACTTTTCATTCTCTCTTTGAAATCATTCAGGGTGTCCACTTCCCCTGAGTACTGCAACAGCCAGGTCGCTCCCGGGATGTACGGCATTGAGAACAGCATGACTGGCGCTGCTGTGGGTGCTATGGCTGAGGCCGCCAGTAAGGGTTCAACTGGGGCTGTGTTATCGGCTTGGGCTTGCGGCCTCGTTTTGGGGAGCTGCAGGCTCCCTTACCTCCGGATTGGACATTTTTCCCCCTAGTGAACCGCAGCCAGGTTCTCAGTGTCTGCCGGCGGATCAGTCTACCGCCCCTCAGGCAGAGATTTTAGCGTGCAGGGTGCAGGAGTTTCTGACGCAGGGCTTCCTGATTCGCGCTGGCTGATGTCAGAGTGCGGGGCTGGGTTTCTCATTGCGTCACCCCTTCTCTTCCCATGTGCCACGTGGGACAACAATGGTGATGTCCACAGTTTACTAAAATCAGTGGCACACAGAACCCATTAATATCGGGCACGAGATCCTGTTCGTGACGCCAGGAAACTAACTCACCCCAGGACCGTGGGGCACTCGGAACCAAATCTTTGGCGCTTATGGGCGAGTCACAAGGGTCGAGACCCGGCTCCGTGACCCTGGGGATCAGTCTTTGTAAAGTTCAAGGGGATAAGATTTCGGGGATAGGTGTCGTGACGCCACCCGTGGTATCCGGCTATCCAGCCAGTGCTGCTGTGCTGTGATGGATGGGCAACTGTGGTGATATCACTCCCTATGGTGGAGCGGTTACCCTAGGCAACCGAGAAAGTTATGGCAGTGGTATGCTGTTGGGGTGCAGGACTCATGGCGCTGAATAATCGACTGACACGTAGGGGTTGTTTCCTTTTCCTTTACTGAAGTGATAGAAACCAGGATTCAGTCCATAGTTGACAATGAGAATTCGGGTGGCCTGAAAGCAAGCTAAGGATCTCCTCACCCAGCGAGTTTTGAGGCCTCCCTGCTGGCTCCTCTCTGCTGGTCCTGGCTGCCTGTAGCTAAGCTGCGAACCTTTTCTCCTGCTGGAAAGTCTATCACCAGTATGGCAGGCAGCTCGAACCCTTCCCGTGTTTCTCTCCTCTAGCCAATGTCCCTGAGCTCTTCATGCTGCTGTGCCTCCAGATGCTTTGGTGGCCGGGAGACTTGGAATCTCCCACCCTCCGGTTTTGGCTGCTGGACTTAGAGCACCCTCACAACCTCAGACTCCGGTGTCCACTTCTGGCGCTCCTCTCCAGGTGATTAACAGGTTCCTCTCCCCAGGCCAACTCTTCTCCTTTCCTCAGACCCTCTCCTACAGGTCCCTCACGCTGGCTAGTGTGTATCCTTGGACTAGCCTGACATTGCTCCAGTCCGCAGGATGTCTTCCCCAGTTCTCCTAGGAACTGGACTACCTAACCCTGGCCCCAGGCCAGCATTTATAGGGGAGCTCCCCTGAAGTTGGGTGTCAGAGCTCCCCCTTCTGGTCTGGAGTCATAAAGGTTTGTGTGCTGTGGGCTTACCTGGTGTGGATATACTATCTTGATTTCAAATATGACCCTACTCCCCGAGGGAGGAAAGGCCATTGTGGCGACCAGAGTCTGGGGTGCCACACATCCATGTGTCCAAACTTTACATCATGTGTAGAGATGAGCCACCACCCTAGTGTTCGAATTTGATTTGATTCGTGGAATTGGAGGTGTGTTCGTCGAATGCTCGTCGAATGTTCATTGAACACCGTCGAACACCATTGAAAACAATGGCAGGCAAACACAAACACATACAAACACATAGAAAACACATAGAAAACACCTTCTAAGGTGTTCAAAAGGTGACAAACTACTCAGAAGACACAACAAACACATGGAAAAGTGACAAGTACATATAAAAATGTGAAAAGAAAAGAGCTGGACGAGTAACAGGAGAAGGACACACAGATATAGGCATGTCATGCCCTTCTAAAATCGTGTAAAACACAGCAAGGGGACTCCAACAAGAGTCTCCATTTTTTCCAAAAATTTGGGCACAGACACAACTTAAGTGGCATCAATTTCCCCAGACAGTGGCGTAATGATCGTGGTCAGTCGCGGCTGAGACCGGGCCCGGACCTGTGGGGGGCCCACGCCTCAAGAGGCCCCCCGTGACCGCGATCGCAGCTCCTGCCTCACATGGATGTGCGTCCCCGAAGACACACATCCATGTGACAGCGCGGCTCCGACACTCCGTGTGTCAGAGGAGAGGAGGTGAAGGGAGGGAAGCCTCCTGCTGCTGCTCCCTGCCCCTCCTCTCCTCTGATCTGCTGGCTTCCTGCCCTGCGCTGTGCGCTCCACTGGGGAGCGCATACAGCAGGCGGCACCTCCTCCTCCTCCATGGCATGGGACACAGCAGGTGAGAGGGGGCCTGGGACACAGCAGGTGAGAGGGGGGCCTGGGACACAGCAGGTGTGAGGTGGGGCCTAGGACACAGCAGGTGAGAGGTGGGCCTGGGACACATCAGGTGAGAGGGGGGCCTGGGACACAGCAGTTGAAAGGGGGGCCTGGGACACAGCAGGTGAGAGGGGGTCCTGGGACACAGCAGGTCAGGGGGGCCTGGGACACAGCAGGTGAGAGGGGGCCTGGGACACAGCAGGTGAGAGTGGGGCCTGGGACACAGTAGGTGAGAGGGGGCCTGGGACAAAGAAGGTGAGATGGGGGCCTGGGAAAAAGCAGGTGAGAGGGGGACCTGGGACACAGCAGGTGAGAGTGGGGCCTGGGAGACAGCAGGTGAGAGGGGGGCCTGGGACACAGCAGGTGAGAGGGGGGCCTGGGACACAGCAGGTGAGAGGGGGGCCTGGGACACATCAGGTGAGAGGGGGGCATGGGAGACAGCAGGTGAGAGGGGGCCTGGGTGTTTCATATATAAGGCTGCATATATAATACTGCACAATATGGAGAGGCTATGAGGCTGTATTATGCCATATGGAGAGGCTATGAGGCTGTATTATACTATATGGAGAGGCTATGAGGCTGTATTATACTATATGGAGAGGCTATGAGGCTGCATTATACTATATTGAGAGGCTATGAGGCTGTATTATACTATATGGAGAGGCTATGAGGCTGTATTATGCTATATGGAGGGCTATGAGGCTGTATTATGCTATATGGAAAGCTATGAGGCTGTATTATACTATAAGGAGAGGCTATGAGGCTGTATTATGCTATATGGAGGGCATGAGGCTGTATTATACTATATGGAGAGGCTATGAGGCTGTATTATACTATATGCAGAGGCTATGAGACTGTATTATACCATATGGAGAGGATATGAGGCTGTATTATGCTATATGGAGGGCTATGAGGCTGTATTATACTATATGGAGGGATGTGAGGCTGCATTATATTATATGGAGGATAATGGAGGTTTATTATAATAATTGACTGACTATGGGGGCTAACTTATGAATGGAGGACTATGGGATGCATTATAATATATGGAGAAATATGGGGATGCATTATAATACTTGGACGACTATGGTGTCGGGAGGGAAGGACCATATAAACCAGGATGGGGGACATATATACCAGGATAAGGGCCATATTCCAGGAGGAGGACCATATATAACATGATGAGGGACATTAATGCATAATTGAAGGGGAGAGGGGTCAATTTGTGAGCCTTTAGAGGATTTAAAATGTTACATGAGGCCCATTCATCTGACCAACGTGTGCGTGGGGGGGAGGGGAGGGGGGGGCCAGGTCTAAATTTCTCACCGGGGCTCGCCAGACACTGGTTACGCCACTGGCCCCAGAGTTGCAAGCTTAAAATGGTTGATGAGGTGACTTTCATGCAGCACATTCAAAAATCCACAAGCCTTTAGTCTCCTCATGTTATCTGTAAGATTTGTCACCAAAATCTAAGTAGAGGCCAAAAAATCAATAGTTTGAGTACTTCATGCATGAACCGTCACATGGATATGAAGCATAAATCACAGTGGGAAGCTCACTGCGCTACAATGCGGCCTAGCGAGCATCCGCGGCCTCTTCAGCCTCTGTGACTGTGGGGACAAGAGTCACACATGCTTTTGGACGCAGACCTTCCACCTCTTTACCCACAACAGCCAGTGTGATTGGCAGGTTGTCAGTTCTTTTGGAAGTGGAAACACCTGCTGGTGTTGAGCGCTCTCCAACATCAAGAGCACCAAATTTGGATGAAGGCAACATAATATCTCTGCCTGTGTGGCGCCCCTATGGCTAGGCGCCACAGGGAGGTATTACACTTTGCAAATATATGTAGTGCCTCTGTAGCTGTGGGTTTGGGTTTAACCTATGGAGTCTAAGTTAGCACTCAACACTAGGCCGCCTTAGAGTAAAGGACTGATTATTCAGTAGGTCCAAAATGGGGCTGGAGACTTAGGTGACAGTTAGTGTCAGTCAGTGAGCCAGTCAGCGTCAGAGACAGTGCTGGGAAGGCAGTGAGTCAGGACGAGCCTGACAGCCCTCTGACAGGAGGATCACCCATCTCCAGGAGGGTGACCCGGACAGAAGGGGATGAACCAGTACCTGTTAGAGCCGGCTGGTTTAGTCTGGGGAAAAACACCGGCAACACGGAAGCCGAGGTGGTCAGCGGTTCATCCCTGACCGCAAACCGATGAGCCGCGGGCCCTTAATCACCGGGTAGCCGTAGGCGCCACAAGACGGTACCTCACTCCTCAGGCCCATAATCGGTCCAAGACTACGTGGGGAACAGTCCGGATTCCGGTGGTGGGAGAGAAAGTGCGTCCCTACTGCTCCCGTCCGTACCGGTCAAGGATAACCCATGCCTCAGGGGACTGGCGAGAGAGCTTTGCAAAGATGGTGAAAGACAGAGAGGAGGGTAGAATTGAGACCCCAAAAGTTAATAAGGAAGGAACATCTAGAGACTCCATGGGGGTACCCTGAACCGACAACTAGTACCCGTTAAACCAGACTGTACCGTGTTCTCTATAACATCTGCCGGTACCAGTAAAGTGGAGTTGAAGTTGAGTCAGTGTCTGTCTTCCTTCCCGCCGGTGCCCGGAGGGTCTCAGCCTCATCAGCATCCTCAGAGGGGTAAGAACAACTACTCCCCTCATCCCCTCAACAACCATCACCGCTGCCCTGAGGTAAAGCTCCACCTGTGGGGAGCTGTATCACACTGACCTGCACCCATCATCACCTCAGCGGCTGGGCTGCAGTGCCGGTATCCAAATTACCGGGATCCACAGGTGGCGTTGACTCACCGTAGCCGGGGGTACACGTAGCGGGCGTTGTCTCTCCTCCAGTCACGGAACCGCGCCTGCGGTAGTGTAGGCCCGGTGGTCCAGATCAATAGGGGAATGGCGGAACAGTGGGGGGTGATTTGTCTTCGTGACGCCACCTGCGGGTGTTCTGGTAACTTTACCAGCGCTGTTCGGGTCTCCGGGGGATGGTACACAGCGAGATGGAACGCTCCCCACAGGATGAGCGGGAATCCCCGGAGCCGGGAGCTGCGCAAGATGTTGTGAGGCAGCTGCGGGACGCTGCGCTGAATCCAGGAATAATGCACAACCACGCACAGTCTCTTTTAGGTACCTTTACTGGATGATAGTCAGGTACACTCGGACCGGGATAGTGAAGTTGGCACTTATGGAGTTTCACAGCAAGCAGTGTTAGGCTTCCTTTCTCTACTTCTGGTGCTAAGGTCGGGTGGATGTGGAATCCAGCCGGACCGGGCAGTTTGTTCAATGGAACTTGCTTCACCTGGTTAGCAGCACTGAGGGCACTGTAAAAGGGTCTGAGCAGGATCAGTACTCTTCCCTGGGCTCTCGTGGATAGGTGCATCAGGCGGAACAGGTGGCTAAACCTCCTGTTGATGGTGCTGGTTCTCTGTGGTGGCTGGGTAGCTCTCACAGCTTCGGTTCCAGTAACCGGTTAATTTAGAAAGAGTCGGATTAACTCTGTATTCCTGAGAGGTGATCTCCTTCTTCCTATTATCCCAATTGCAGGGATCTCCACCGGCTAACAGGCTGGTTGGGCCTAGTGTGTTCCTCATAGGGTGGAGGTTTCACACAGGCAGGCAGCTCTTGTAGCGTCTACCACACTCTGAAGTTTCTCCCTCCAAGACTCTATTTATAGGGGGAACTGGCTCAAGTGACCAGTGATAGCTCCCCCTAGAGGCTCGGGGTGAAACCAGGTGTTCTAAGTGTTGTTTGTGTTGTGGGTTTTGCTGTGCTGTTACTACTCCATTTGTACCTAAGGAATTCTGTGGTGCCCAACAGGTGCCAGGGTGCCACATTCCCCCTTAGTTAACCTCAGTTCTCCCGGCTGAGCAAAAAGTTCTTTTTACAACTTAACACTAAGCATATTATAACAGTTTAATTTACAAAGTCTTAAAGAAAACACAAAAATCACTGAAGAGGAAGTGAAAAATGTGTAAAAAGGGTGAAAAGCAGTCCGTACGGCACTAGTCCATCTGCCGCAGGCTGGAAAAAGGTAAAGTTAGTGGTCACACAAGTCCTGTGACTATTGTTCAAAGTTTATGAAGAGGAAAAAGGTAAAGTCCAGGGATACATGGTAAACTTTATACATTCCCTACGGGTGTCTCTGCTTGGGAGGCCGGTACTATCCTTCTATACCTTACCAGGCGCTTTCTGTCCCCAACTTAGTATACTTGGGACATAGCCCAGTTCCTCCACCCTTCTGTACACTACTTTTTACAGGTTTTTGAAAACTGGTTAATTATTTACAACACTTACAGGTTACATTTTCCACTACATTTTAAACCCATTCTCCAAGCTTGTGTGGGGGTTGACCTAATGTACTACGTGTGGATCTGCGTAGTGTGGGTGTTTCCAAAGCTGTTTGTGTAGTGTATGAAGTGGTTGGTACTTCTCTATGTCTGCTTTGTGTAAGACCATAGTAAGTGCGGAGTCTATCAACTGGACTGACCTCTGTAGGTAGTTGATTAGGAATGGCTTCTCTTACTGTGGGACTAGCAGGCTGACCGATTACAGGAATCTCAGGTTCCATGATAACAGGCTGCAATTCTTGCACTTGAACTTCTTCTTGTTGGACTTGTGGAATTGGATTTGGCTTTGGCTGATCTTCTGTAGGCTGGTAGAAGTGCATAACTGGTATGAGGAATGCATCACCTATTTGTGGCCAATCAGCTGGTAAGTATCCAATTTCTGTAAGGACGAGATTTTCTTTTGTTTCTTCATCTTTAGTTACAGTAGGGTAACTGGTTGCTTGTGGGATTAACTGTGGCGGACATTTCTTCAAATGATCCCTTGAGACAGTCGCAATAGTATTCCCATTGTCTTTACTGATAATACAAGTTTTTGAGTTATCAAAGTGTGACGGCATAACGGTGTAGGGTATGGATTCCCAACTGTTATCCAATTTGTTGGTTTTTCGCTTTCTTTTCAGCACTACATCACCTATAGCTAGTGGTTCAGCTGAGGCGTGCTTGTTAAAGTCTTTCTCTTGCTTGGTTCTACTGATTTCCAGGTTCCTCTCAACACTCTCCTGTACTTTCTTGTACTTTTCTTGGCGTTGGCTGACCCAGTCTTCATCAGAAGAGTCTTCTGTGGGTTCAACGGTTCCCATCTGCAAATCAATAGGCAATTTACCTGGTCTTGCTCTCATCAAGTAAGCAGGTGTATAATTTGTCGAACTGACGGGTATGTGGTTGTAGATGTCCACGAGATCTGGGAGTTTCTCTGGCCATTGATTTCTCTCTTCAACTGGTAAGGTTTTGAGCATGTCAATGACTATGTGGTTCATCTTCTCACATAAACCGTTCGTCTGAGGATGATAAGGTGTTGTGCGGATTTTCTTACACCCATACAGCCCTAAGAATTCTTGGAACAGAGCTGATTCGAAGGCTGGCCCTTGGTCAGTTAAGACTTGGTCTGGATACCCATGGGGGCGACAGAAGTAACTCTGGAACGCTTTGGCTGCTACCTCGGCAGTTAAATCCTTAACTGGAACGACTACCAGGAATCTTGAGTAGTGATCAACGATGGTGAGAGCGTAGGTGTACCCGGTTCGACTTGGGGTAAGCTTCACGTGGTCGAGAGCAACTATTTCAAGAGGTTTGGTGGTAACAATTGGTTGCAACGGAGCTTTCTGAGTTAGATGGTCTTTTCTTCGAAGGTGACATGGTCCACAGTTTTTACACCATTTGTCAATGGAACCTCTCATACCGACCCAGTAGAACCGATCCTTCAGGAGTCTCTCCAGCTTCTTCCATCTAAAGTGTCCTGCATCGTCATGGTATGCTTCAAGGATCATTTGGACTTCAGTCTTGGGAACTACAATCTGCCAGATGAGTTCATGGGTTCTTGGATTGAGGTATCTTCTGCATAGTTTACCTTGGTAGACAAACAACCTCCCTTTCTCCTTCCACAGGCGTTTAGCATTTGGTGAGGCATCAGAGTCCATATTGGCGTGTTCTTGAGTGATGAGATCCCTTACCAGGCTGACATCTGGGTCGTTGGCTTGAGCCTCCTTCCAGTCATGATGAGGTAACGGGTTCACGGTCCTCTCTACACGTGTCTGGTTTCTCTGATGACATGTTGCTGTACCGGAACGGTGGAAAGCAGGTAGTTCAATTTCTTCCAGGTCATCTATGTCTTCTCCCTCTTCAGGAAGATGAGGCATTCGGGACAGGGCATCAGCGTTGCCGTTCTTGTGACCTGCCCGGTACTTTACAGTGAAGTCATAGTTAGCGAGTCTTGCTACCCAACGCTGTTCTAGGGCTCCCAGCTTTGCAGTCTCTAAGTGTGTTAGAGGGTTGTTATCTGTGAAAGCTGTGAACGGGGCGGAGGCCAGGTAATGTTTGAAACGCTCTGTGATCGCCCAGACCAGGGCCAGGAACTCCAGCTTGAAGGAGCTGTAATTCTCCGGGTTCCTTTCGGTGGGACGGAGCTTTCTGCTTGCGTAGGCTATCACCTTTTCCTTGCCCTGCTGACGTTGAGATAGGACTGCTCCTAAACCTTCATTACTTGCGTCAGTGTACAACAGAAACGGTAGATTGTAGTCAGGGTAGGCCAGGATCTCTTCTCCAGTTAAAGCATCTTTTAACGTTTGGAAGGACTTGTCCTGTTCTGGGCCCCAGTGGAACGGGGGTCCCCTGATCTTGCCGTTTTTGGATTGACCCACTAAGAGATCTTGCATGGGGGCAGCTATCTTGGTATAGCCTTTGAATAAGCGTCGGTAGTACCCGAGCAGTCCTAGGAATTGACGTACCTCTTTGTGGTTGATGGGTGCTGGCCAGTCCTTGATGACGGTGACCTTATCCGGATCCGGTGCTACGCCTTCGGCACTGACCACATGTCCTAGGTATTGGACCTTGGGTTTCAGCAGGTGGCACTTGGACGGTTTCAGTTTCATCCCGTACTTGGACAGTGACTCAAACACTTCACTCAGGTGTTGGAGGTGATCTTCATAGGTCTGAGAGTAGACAATGACATCATCAAGGTATAACAAGACAGTCTCAAAGTTCTTGTGGCCCAAACAACACTCCATAAGTCTCTGAAATGTGCCTGGGGCATTGCACAAACCGAATGGCATACTGTTGAACTCGTATAAGCCCATGGGAGTCGTGAAGGCTGTCTTCTCACGATCCTCCTCTGCAACGGCAACCTGCCAGTACCCACTAGTAAGATCTAATGTGGAGAAGTAATTGGCAGATTTGAGTGCAGCTAGTGACTCCTCTATGCGTGGTAACGGGTATGCATCCTTGTGTGTGACTTTGTTGATTTGCCTATAATGTACACACATCCTCATACTACCATCTTTCTTTTTAACCAGGACTAGTGGTGCGGACCAGGGACTACAGCTATCCCTAATGACTCCTGCATTTTTCATGTCCTGAAGCATCTCTTTTGCTTTCTGGTAGTGTGTGGGTGGTATAGGCCTGTACCTTTCTTTGATAGGTGCATGGTTGTTTGTGGGGATATGATGTTGTACCCCTTTAACCCTCCCAAAGTCAAGTGGGTGTTTGCTGAACACTTGCTCATACTCCCGAACCACCCGGTATACTCCATTTTTCTGGTGAGAGGGTGTATTGTCAGTTCCTACACTGAGGTCTTGACACCATTTCTCTAACTGATCTTTGGAGTGAGGGGGTTCATCAGTGACTATTTGGTTTGAGGATTTTACATCAATCACAGCATCATCTTTTACTTGGTACAATTTAGCAACAGTTGCATATCTTGGCAGTCTGACTTCGTCATCACCATAATTCAATATGCGTACGGGGACTCTCCCCTTTCTTACATCGACTAACCCTCTGGCTGTCAAGAGCGTAGGACTACTGTCGGACATTACAGGTTCTACTACAGCTTGGTAGTCCTGCCCTCTGAGGCCTATGGCTGCTCGACACCAGATCATCATTTCACTTCTGGGTGGTACCACAATTGGAATGGGATCTGTGACTCTTACTCTGCCAATTTCACCATTTGACATTGTTACCTGTTGTTGATACACCAGAGCTCTGATCTGCTTTTGGATAGCCCTCTTTTCTCTGGGTTTACCGGCTTCAGCACTCTGTTGGAGTAAAAACAACACTTCATCGAGGCATTTGATCATGACATTGGTACCCAATATGACATATGGATCCTTGTGGTTAGGTTTATCCTGGACCACTAAGATACCCTGGTTTTTCAACTGCACCCTCCCCACCTTTACTGTAGCTTCCCACTGTCCCTCTATGGTAACCGGAATACCATTAGTGGCTTCAAGGTTCATCTCAGGGTTAGGGGGTTCTAGCTTAACATCTGGCCAGAACTGCTTGTAAAGGGTACTGGGGATGGATGTCACCTGGGATCCAGTGTCTATCAAGGCGGAGATAGCGATGCCATCGATGACGATTGGTAAGTATGGACAGTCTCCCACATACTTGTGTTCCCAGCTGGACGTAGGGCCTGGACAGTCTACTCCTGGGGTTGGCCCTTCTCGCCCAGGGGTCGCTCGTTTAAAGGACGGGATTGCAAGTTGCGTCCTCCTAAGTCGTTCTGCTGACTGTTGCGGCGTCTGTCAGGACTGCGGCGGTCTGCAGGTTTTCCTCGCGACGGCTGTGTCTTTCTCCTCATCCAGGGGACGTCATCCGGGCTGTCGGCGAGTTGAATCTTGTCCGATGGCCTTGCATCTGTCTTGGGTTTTCTCCCAGCTTGTAGCTTGGCCACGTCCTTCATCAGCTGCTCGACATTAGCACACAGTTGATCAAACCGGTCAGGTGTTACAGTCTGTGCGCTGGACTGGATCGCAGGGATTGGAGATGCTACTGCCGGCACGGAAGGGGTGTCAGTGTACTGCTGCTGCTGCGGTGAAGCGGGATCAGGTACTTCAGCGAGTCGTTGTCCCCAAACTGTTAAGTCTCTCAAGGTATCAAACTCTGCGCCTGGATTCTGTATGGACCACCAGCTTGCTTGCTTTCTATCCTCAGATAGTTTAAGGCCCACAATAAATTGTCCAATTAACGCTTTGTTCTCATCTCGAGCACTATCGGGATCGACTTGTTTTAACAGTCTGTATGCTTCTTGCAAGCGCAGTGAATAATCAAGGACAGTTTCTTGTGCCCCTTGATTACAACGATAGAATGACAGTCTTAATCCAGCTTCGGCATGGCACTCAAAGACCCGGGTTAATCTAGCGAATATCTGCTCCACAGATTCCTGAACTTCTATAGGCCAGCTGCGGCTCTGCAGTTCGGCTGCACCGGTTAACTGTCCCATAATAACTGAAGCTCTTTGCTTACCGGTCATCGGGTACATGTCCAGGGCTTGGCATATCTTCCTCTGGAAGTTCTCCAAGGTGCTGGGTACACCGCTGTACTTGGGTAACCAGGTCGCACTAGGAACGTAGGGTAGAGACATCGGCATAATCGGAGCGGGTTGTGGTAGCATACCGCCGACTTGTTGCTGTCCATCAAAAGGTATGTTTTGAGGTACCGCTTGGTCTAGCGGGGGCACCGCGTGATCGGGAGCCGGGTTACTCATGGTCGCTCCCCCTTAGTTAAGCGTAGCCTTTCCCTCGGTTGCAAACGGAAGTGTCGGCCTCGCGGTGAGGAGTGAGGCACCACGGGAGTTTTCGGTTCCTGCTGCGTACGGAGGAAGTCGTCAGAGCGTGGGGGCGGGGCCAATCTTCGCGCCCTCTGCACAGTCACGCCCCTTCTTTTCCCGCCTTTTCGCGCAGCAATGGCGGACCAAATGTACAGTTCGATATTTACAGTCAATAAATAGCACACAATACCCGTGATAACGGGCCTGCTCGCATCCTGTTCGTGACGCCAAATTCTGACTCACCGTAGCCGGGGGTACACGTAGCGGGCGTTGTCTCTCCTCCAGTCACGGAACCGCGCCTGCGGTAGTGTAGGCCCGGTGGTCCAGATCAATAGGGGAATGGCGGAACAGTGGGGGGTGATTTGTCTTCGTGACGCCACCTGCGGGTGTTCTGGTAACTTTACCAGCGCTGTTCGGGTCTCCGGGGGATGGTACACAGCGAGATGGAACGCTCCCCACAGGATGAGCGGGAATCCCCGGAGCCGGGAGCTGCGCAAGATGTTGTGAGGCAGCTGCGGGACGCTGCGCTGAATCCAGGAATAATGCACAACCACGCACAGTCTCTTTTAGGTACCTTTACTGGATGATAGTCAGGTACACTCGGACCGGGATAGTGAAGTTGGCACTTATGGAGTTTCACAGCAAGCAGTGTTAGGCTTCCTTTCTCTACTTCTGGTGCTAAGGTCGGGTGGATGTGGAATCCAGCCGGACCGGGCAGTTTGTTCAATGGAACTTGCTTCACCTGGTTAGCAGCACTGAGGGCACTGTAAAAGGGTCTGAGCAGGATCAGTACTCTTCCCTGGGCTCTCGTGGATAGGTGCATCAGGCGGAACAGGTGGCTAAACCTCCTGTTGATGGTGCTGGTTCTCTGTGGTGGCTGGGTAGCTCTCACAGCTTCGGTTCCAGTAACCGGTTAATTTAGAAAGAGTCGGATTAACTCTGTATTCCTGAGAGGTGATCTCCTTCTTCCTATTATCCCAATTGCAGGGATCTCCACCGGCTAACAGGCTGGTTGGGCCTAGTGTGTTCCTCATAGGGTGGAGGTTTCACACAGGCAGGCAGCTCTTGTAGCGTCTACCACACTCTGAAGTTTCTCCCTCCAAGACTCTATTTATAGGGGGAACTGGCTCAAGTGACCAGTGATAGCTCCCCCTAGAGGCTCGGGGTGAAACCAGGTGTTCTAAGTGTTGTTTGTGTTGTGGGTTTTGCTGTGCTGTTACTACTCCATTTGTACCTAAGGAATTCTGTGGTGCATAGAATAATAAGGGATAACCTTTTTGTTCTCATTAACTGTTTTTATTTTAAGGGTTTTTATAAAAATATGGTGTAAAATAAGTGAATTTGTGCAAATGTGCAGACTTCCCACCCACCTAGACAACAAACACACAACACAGCCCACTAATGGTGCTAGAGCGGAGGGTTTGGTGGGGTTCGGTTGACGGTCTGTGAAGTCAAATCCAAGATAGATTGATGCTAAAGGGAGGGACCACCGGATACACTGTGCATCATTGGTGGTCCACAACCGATAACAACAATTGGTAGATGGTCGTGTGTATTGTAGTCGTCACCCTGTTACAGGTCCAAAGCCCAACCCTCAGTTCCAGGTCCACATCAGTGGTGATCGGTCAAGTCAAGGTCTACAGATTATTGATATAACCTGCGTAGCAAACAAAATATAGCCCTTTTTTTTTTTTTTTTTTTCTTTTCTTTTTTTTTTTTTCTCCTTCTTTTAAAAACAAATAAAGAAAAAAAAAAAAAAAAAAGGGAGGAAAAACAAATAAAGAAAAAAAAAAAAAAGAAAAGGGAGGAAAAACAAATAAAGAGAGAAAAAAAAAAAAAAAAAAATAATCTGACATGCAATCTAGGTCTTTCTAGAAGGGAGGCAAGGGGGGAAAAAAACGGGGCTGACCCACAGTAATCCACCCTGAATAGAGAGCAGGGAAACGTTTATTTAGGTGAAGTATCCTAGTTATAGACTGGGGATATAAAAGATTTATCTTTTTGTTACAGAAGAAGAAAAAGGGGAACTGATATAGTTATGGGATGATATAGTTAAGCATCCTTGTGGAATATATAGAAGGCACAGTAAGGTTAGTTTCAAGGGAAAAGAAAAGAACCCCCACCCTTGATTCCTCTTAAAAGTATATCCATATTTCCATAGCGGAGTCTTATCAAATCTATATGTTACTCTCGGTATGGAAAATGGGCAGAGTATTAATCTAGTCTCCATGGATGGACCCATCCTGTTCATCCGGTACAGTGTGAAGTCTCGTTTAAGATAAACCCAATATATAGTCTATTGGGATTGTTAGTCCTCCCAGCGCCCTTCTGGGCCTAAGGAGGATTCACTAGATTCCTAGTGCCTGTTCAATCAACAGTTGTGCCTTAATGAGTACACAGCCATCTCTACCTGAGGTATTGGACCCTCACGTAATTTTAAATGGTCATATGAAGCATGTGAAAGTCTGAGTTTCATTTAGTCCATCTGGGGTCACTGTCCTCAGTCGGTGTATCCAACGACACTCCTTCTGTAGGATCAATCTGTCCCAATCTCCCCCTCTCAATGGCGGTGTTACCACCTCAATGGCCATGAAAGAACAACCGACCAAACTTCCCCCATGTTCCAGATGTACATGCCTGGAGATGGGGGTGTCTCTCTTATGTCTGACATCTCCTAGGTGGTCCCCTATCCTCCTTCTAAACTCCCGTTTCGTCTTTCCAATATATTCCATGTTACATGGACAGACAAAACGATAGACTACACCCGCAGTTTTACAATTTGCAAAGTGTCTTAGGGTAAAAACCTTTCCAGTGTTCCTGCTGGTGAATTGTTTATCAGTGTTGATAAACGTACAGACAATGCACTTCCCACATCTGAAAGTCCCTTTGGCACGATTCTCCAACCATGTACTCCCAGTGGCTGGTGCCTCGTATGCACTGTGTGTGTGGGGCTATATTTTGTTTGCTAAGCAGGTTATATCAATAATCTGTAGACCTTGACTTGACCGATCACCACTGATGTGGACCTGGAACTGAGGGTTGGGCTTTGGACCTGTAACAGGGTGACGACTACAATACACACGACCATCTACCAATTGTTGTTATCGGTTGTGGACCACCAATGATGCACAGTGTATCCGGTGGTCCCTCCCTTTAGCATCAATCTATCTTGGGTTTGACTTCACAGACCGTCAACCGAACCCCACCAAACCCTCCGCTCTAGCACCATTAGTGGGCTGTGTTGTGTGTTTGTTGTCTAGGTGGGTGGGAAGTCTGCACATTTGCACAAATTCACTTATTTTACACCATGTTTTTATAAAAACCCTTAAAATAAAAACAGTTAATGAGAACAAAAAGGTTATCCCTTATTATTCTATAAATTACTCTGGATAAACCTCCTGACGAAAATTCGGTGAAATACTGAATTCTGTGGTGCCCAACAGGTGCCAGGGTGCCACAGCGTCACATACTTTTTAATCCTTGTAAATATTTCTCCCACCAAACAATGAGAGCCAGGGCATGGAACCGGGAAATCGACCACCCGTGAGTCCCCGTTACAGCCACGAACTTATCCCGGTATCCGAGTACACCTCGCTCTGTGCTCATCACATGTACCTTCCTCACAGACCAGCAGTTTGCCGGGGACACCATACTCAACCCTGTCTCAGCACAGCAGCCAGCCCTCGGTCCCTCAGATGTGGACAAGTAAAAGACCATTTCCTCCTAGCAATGACAAAGCTAAGAGGTTGAATTTCACCATCTGCAAGCTGTTGGCTACAGAAATGCTGCCTTTCCGCTTGGTGGACACAGAGGATTTTGAGACCTTATGTCTGTCGCAGTGGTCCAGTACCAGATGCCCAGTTGCCACTACTTCTGAAAGAAAGCTGTGCCTGCGCTACACCAACATGTCGCACACAACATCACCGCTTCCTTGAGAAACTCTGTGTGTGACAGGGTGCATTTCACCACAGACACTTGGACGAGTAAGCATGGACAGTGACGTTACATGTCGGTGACTGGGCACTGGTTAATTATGGTGACAGCAGGAGAAGGGTTTGCTGTCCAAGTCTTGCCATCCCCACGAGTTGTGCGTCAATCCTCTGTATGTAGAAATTCCTCCACTGCTTCTGCCTCCTCAACCTCGTCTCCACCTGCACCCAAAGCCTGTCTGGTAATGCCAATGTAGCGCCCTGTGCCAGGTAAGCCACAGAACCAACTAGTACACTAAGGGATTTCCACATCTGGTACTTACATACACCCAACACCTTCCACTCCAGGCCTGTAGGGGGAGCCCTACTGGTTGCTGTTAAGCCAGATCCCCTATAAATACAGGTGCTGGGGGCGGAGTTAGCTAGAGTGTGCAGTCACTAGGAAAACTGTGAAGTCAGCTCAGTTTCTAGTGAGCTAAAACTGGTTACCGGATCCATGCTAGGCCCAACACCAGTGCACCTCCAGAGGTGGTGTGAGGGTCCAGAGAGCGAGGACCGCAGGTAGAGGCGAGGAACACTTCAGAGGGGGCAGAGGAGCCATCCCGGCTCACCCCACCAGAACACCCGTCATTGGAGACCGAGTCTGCACAAAGGGAAAGAGATCAGCCCAGCAGAGATTCCAGTACACCGTGGAGGCTTAGCTTCATGGACACCCACAGCACCCACATATGAGAGCCAGGGACCGAAGGAGAGATAGCGGTAGCCAAGAGAGAGAGAGCCCTCAGTGCAGCAACACGGGTGTAACAGACGCAGAATATCAGGCTTGGTTTCACACGCCCCAGACTAGAGAGAAGGAACAGGACAAGGAGACCTATACCTCACTCGACGTGGAAGTCCCAAAGTCTATCCTTCATCCCTGGATGTGTACCGGTTTTCATCAGTAAGGGTACCTTTACACACGGCTACATTTCTTGGGTGGCTACAGGTAACTTACAGGTTGCAGTGAAATCATGGGGAGATTATTCCATTTGTACACAGCAACAAGATAGAACCTTGGCTCCATGATTTCACTGCAACCAGTAAGTTACCTGTAGCCACCTTAGAAATGTAGCCGCGTGTAAAGGTACCCTAAAAGTACCAAAAGAGACTTTCTGCGTGTGTGTGTTCATCATTCCAGTCCCACACCACAAAGACTGCGCTGCCCTACTCCACCATCTGTCCATATAGCCTCGGGACCCAGCTCTTCCTGTAGAGAGCCACAACACCTTGCTGCTGCCCATCCCCCGGAGGTCTCAGCAGCGCCGGTGCCATCACCGGACCTACAGGTGGCATCACAACTGACAATAACTTTAATCCCTATAAATATACCCATTTTCATTGTCACCCAAGGGCACAGGCTCGGGCACGTACCACCCGTGACTTCCCTGCACCCGACCGCCCGAGACCTGAGTTTCCAGTCCCTTGTGGCCCCAGACAACTCTGGTGTCACAAACAGGATCCCGTGCCTCGTGTAACCGGGTACTGTGTGCCGTGATTAGACTGTGTTTATGTCTGGGCCGCCATTGCTGCGCCACAGAGCGGGAAGAGCGTTGTGGCTGAAAGCCGCCAAACGCAGCAGTCGGATCCGGAAATACCTGAGGTGCTCCTCTCCCCGCCTGCGGAGCCGACTACGTACTTTCATTTTTCAGAGACTGGCAGCGATTCACTAGGACGGGAGCGAGAATGAGTGCCCCAGGCCCAAAGAATGCATCGGTCCCAATCGTGAACCAGCCCGTCGCCGCTAACGGAGCCCCGAACGGACAACCCCCCGGGCCTGCAGTCGCCGATCCACTCGGTGGCACAATATTGTTACCGGCACCTGCACTAGTAGCCCCGATAATGCCGATCTCACTGCAATATGTCCCTAATGCAGCCTGGTTGCCCAAGTATGACAGCCAGCCAGGCACCCTGGACGCATTTAAGAGGAAGATTTGTAATGTGTTGGACATGTATGCGATCACTGGTAAGCAGAGAGCATCTGTAGTGATGGGACAGCTAACAGGTGCTAATGTGGCGCCCCGCAACGAGTGCGTCACAAGGGAGTATTGCAGCCGCAATATTCTCTGACAAAGCAGTGCAATAGTTAACTCTGAGATCCAACCCAACATACAACACCTAGAACAGGGGACCAATCCTAGGTCCTGGTGGGTGGAGTGTTAGGGTAGTGAAGTAGAACACACAGTAATCTAGACAGTCTGAACAGAGTCTGGAATCTAGAGCAGAACCTAGAACACAGAACTTGGAGAGGAGCGGGGGCTCCGCACTCCGTGCGGGCCCCTGGGCCGTCACCGGTCGGGTGTCCGCACCTGAGGCCTTAACCACCGGGAATGGGCATTTCTACACGGGTTCCCAAAAGACTCCCGTGCCCACATCTCACAGCCGGTTCACTGGTACCGAAGCTGGCAGCAGTTCACCTCTGCCACGCGAACCAGCCCCGTGGAGGAGCAGCTTTATAGGAGCACCCCACCACCAGCCAGTTTCCAGTCGTCTAACCAGCGGTGTACCCACTGAGGGACCCAAGGCTCCCCAAAGAATCCAGAACGTACATCATGGATAGGGCATTGAAGCAGCCTCCCCGTACCCGACCTGGTATTCCTGGGCGACGCTGGCAAGAGAAGCTAAGGAGGTAGAAAGGAGGTACACTGCGGATCTCTGAGGAGCACTATCACTGCTGAGTCTACCCGGTCTTCTACTCAACCACTGTAAGCCATGTACTGCCTGCTGGTTACAGTAAAGAACCGTTGCAGAGACTATCTGTGTCCGTGTCTCCTTATGAACTGTCCGTCATTAACTAAAGGTAACCGCAGCTGCCGCACAACATCTTGAGCAGCTCCAGCCCCCGGGGATCACCGCTCAGCCTGTGGGGAGCGTAACATCTTGCTGCTGTCCATCACCCCGGAGGTTCCGCAGCGTCGGTAGCCCTTACCGAATCTACTCATAGGTGGCGTCACGAAGAAAACAAATTAAACCCCCCTTTAATCTGTTCCCGTAAGACGTCTTCATTTTTGATCTGCACTACACCGGGCCCCACTACCGGCAGGCGCGGTCCACCCGTGACAAGGAAGGAGAAGAATCGCCTGTATCAACCGGAGTCCGCCGGCCGCGGTGAGTCAGAAAATGGCGTCACGAACAGGATACGAGCAGGCCCGTTACCCAACGGGTATATTGTGCTTAAACTGGACTTTATTGTCTACAATTGGACTTTGTTCGTCCCTAAGAGAACTTTCCCGCCTTTACACCATTGGGTCAAGATGGCGCCCAAGATGGCGTTCCCGCCACAAGAAGCCGCCACGTGAAGCCCAGGAGTGAGTCAACCCCCCCCCTCATCGTGGGAGGGCTAAAGACAAAAGGCGCCAAACTCTTTGTCCGCCCTGATTGCTCGAATCAACCATGGGGGCGGACCCCAAAGACTTTTCCCACGATTGGACTACAAAAGCCCAGAGGAGATGGGAGTGTCATACATAGACACACAGACGGAATTCTTCACCAGCTCAACAAGAACGTCTTACCGGTTGATCGGGTGTGGTTTCCCTCCAAAGAAGAATGGCCAGCATGAGACTCCAAGACCTGATGCGGGAGGTCGAGGCGGAGGCCAGAGCAGCCATCAGCCAACCGGGTCCGGATCCTGCCCTTACCATAGACGGCAGTCCCGACTTCTGGCTAGAGGCTCTAAAAGACCTCCGGGTGCGGTTACTAGAGACAGTGGAATGGACGATCCGTAGCTGGAGCGCGACCCTAGGCAGACGACTACACCATGCGATGCAGCAGAGCCGACCGGGTACAGCTTCTCCAAGCCCAGACGACGTCACCAGCTTCTCGACCGCCTCACCCTCGCCTACCACCTGTCCTGCTCCGTCACCTGAGCCAATAGACTGTGTCATTCCGGTGGAGGCCGCAACTCGACCCGTTCCAGCGACCAACATCGCAACCGACTCCGTTCTTGAGCCGGAGCTCACAACACGCTCCATTGAAGAATTAGATCTCTACCAGGTTCCCACTGAGGAACCCGCGACATGTTTCACCACTACAGAGACAGTCGCCTGTTTTATCCCCGTACCGGAGGCTTCCCTTGCCATTGCCGAGGCCTACCGGGTAACCGGGATTGAAACACCTTTACCTGCGGAAACAGATGAAGAGGCAGGCAGCCTGGAAGCCCTGCAGGACGTCCCTACGGAAGGATCCGCAGCACCACCGCCCTGTTGTACAACGGAACAAGCCTTAATATCTCTCATCAACGAGCAGCCTGATGTGGTCATCGAGGAAGAGGTCGGAGAGGATGATGACGAGACCCACAGCACCGCTGAGGATTTCGACACCGGGTTCGCTTGGGGAGACAGCAAGGAACTTCCTTCCGGGCACACAGCTCGGGTACACTGGTCGGGTGCAATGCCGACACCTTCCCCTGTGCCGTTCCACCGGGTTCCGATACAGACAGCCCGCCAAGTTCAAGCTTCCCGCCAAACCACCAGCTCCATTACTCATCTCTACACCCCGAGCCGTAACGACGGAGATGTACGCCAGAGACGACGAGAGGAGTGGCAAGCCCGAGAACGCGCCAACATGGAGGCCCGTGCTGAGGCTCGCCGCCAGCCGCCGCTGCCTGATGAACTCCGCCGTGAAGGTAGAATTTCCACCTTTAACTTACATACCGGGTGGGGGTTCGCTTGGGAGGTGGGTTTGAATGAGGAGGTGTTTGTGGGGCGCCGGGACGTTGAGTCAAACTTGCCAAGAGGACATCCCGATCGCGACCTATACCGGGGCGATATTATCACCTACGAGCGCTATGCTTGTGCAGATGGGTGGTTTGCTATCCGGGTACGCCATCACCCTCAGAGCCAGTGACTTTAAAACTTGAACTTCATCAATGACTCCGTTAATCATTGACTGTGTGATCTCGCGGCTACAGCCTGGACTCTAGTTAAAGTACAGCCGACCGCCCGCCGGGTCCGCACAAAGTGATTACCTGTTTCTTTGCTTATATCATCAAAGCATATCATTACCTGTTTTTCTATTTTAATAAAAGTGTGTCATATATGTATAAAAATGTAAAAACCTCTGTAATGTGAGTAGTTTGACGCTTGGGGACAAGCTGATTTAACCAAGGGGGAGTGTGGCGCCCCGCAACGAGTGCGTCACAAGGGAGTATTGCAGCCGCAATATTCTCTGACAAAGCAGTGCAATAGTTAACTCTGAGATCCAACCCAACATACAACACCTAGAACAGGGGACCAATCCTAGGTCCTGGTGGGTGGAGTGTTAGGGTAGTGAAGTAGAACACACAGTAATCTAGACAGTCTGAACAGAGTCTGGAATCTAGAGCAGAACCTAGAACACAGAACTTGGAGAGGAGCGGGGGCTCCGCACTCCGTGCGGGCCCCTGGGCCGTCACCGGTCGGGTGTCCGCACCTGAGGCCTTAACCACCGGGAATGGGCATTTCTACACGGGTTCCCAAAAGACTCCCGTGCCCACAACTCACAGCCGGTTCACTGGTACCGAAGCTGGCAGCAGTTCACCTCTGCCACGCGAACCAGCCCCGTGGAGGAGCAGCTTTATAGGAGCACCCCACCACCAGCCAGTTTCCAGTCGTCTAACCAGCGGTGTACCCACTGAGGGACCCAAGGCTCCCCAAAGAATCCAGAACGTACATCATGGATAGGGCATTGAAGCAGCCTCCCCGTACCCGACCTGGTATTCCTGGGCGACGCTGGCAAGAGAAGCTAAGGAGGTAGAAAGGAGGTACACTGCGGATCTCTGAGGAGCACTATCACTGCTGAGTCTACCCGGTCTTCTACTCAACCACTGTAAGCCATGTACTGCCTGCTGGTTACAGTAAAGAACCGTTGCAGAGACTATCTGTGTCCGTGTCTCCTTATGAACTGTCCGTCATTAACTAAAGGTAACCGCAGCTGCCGCACAACATCTTGAGCAGCTCCAGCCCCCGGGGATCACCGCTCAGCCTGTGGGGAGCGTAACATCTTGCTGCTGTCCATCACCCCGGAGGTTCCGCAGCGTCGGTAGCCCTTACCGAATCTACTCATAGGTGGCGTCACGAAGAAAACAAATTAAACCCCCCTTTAATCTGTTCCCGTAAGACGTCTTCATTTTTGATCTGCACTACACCGGGCCCCACTACCGGCAGGCGCGGTCCACCCGTGACAAGGAAGGAGAAGAATCGCCTGTATCAACCGGAGTCCGCCGGCCGCGGTGAGTCACTAACAGGTGCATCGGAGCTGGAAACCCGAAACTGGTCAGGGGAAGATCAGCAGTCTATTGTCCAAATGTCTGAAAAAAGTTTTTGAGCATCATACTGGGACTCAACTGAGAATGTTGTTTTACCACTGCAAGCAGGGGGCAGATTACTCCTTATGCCTGCAGGAGGCGCTAAGAATTATTAAATAAGTTGATCCAATCATCATACGTGATGAAAATAAAATGCTTATTGAACAGTTCGTAAGGGGGCTCAGGTTACCAGATGACCGCAAGCAAGTGTGCTAGTGGGCTCTCCAAAACCTTGATGTGTAGTTTGCTAGCCTGAAAGAACTGACCATTAAGGGACAGCAGCTCCCAGCAGTACCAGACTTAGCCCCACAGCCGCGATGGGTTAAAACCCCCTCTTTGCCAGAAGCACCTTCCTTATCCCCTGCAGCAGAGACCAGCATGCAGGCTGTAACCCCTGATCGGTTTGAAAGCCTGTGCTCAGAGGTGCGCCAGCTGAGCAGAGAGATGGCCAAGCTCCAAGTTGCTAGGCAACCCAAGACAGAGGCACAGCCACAAGTAAAGATACAGCTCACTGACAGCCCAGAAGACGTCCAGTGGATGAGGAAGGGGATACCGCAGCTTCGAGGGAGGACCACAGACCGCTACAGCTCCAGTCTACAACCCATCTGACGCAAGTGCAACAAGGAAGGGCACATCTACCAGTTCTGCCCTTTAAATGAGCAACCCCTGGGGCCCAACCCCAGGGGTAGACTGACCAGGCCCATCCAATTGGCTGTGCAGGTACGTGGGAGATCGTCTGTAACTGTCCATCATCATAGAAGGCATCGCTACTACTGCTTTGGTAGACATTGGATCCCAGGTGACCACCATCCCGAGTATCCTTTACAAATGGTTCTGGTCTGAACTTGAACTTGACCCCCCAAACCCTGACTTGAATATCATTGCTACCAATAGGTTGCCTGTCAATATAGAGGGGCATCGGGAGGTAACCGTAAAGGTGGAGAGGGTGGAATTAAAGAATCAAGGACTCGTGGTTGCGGATAGACCAAATGAAAGGGATCCACATGTGATACTTCGTACAAATATCCTGGTTAATTGTCTAGATGAAGTGCTGTTTTTGCTTCAACAGAGTGCAGATACTACTACTCCAGGAGAGAGGAGGGTTCTTCAGAAGGAGATCCGAGCCTTCGTGTACCAGCAACAGGTAACACTATCAAGTGGTGAAATTGGTAACGTACGTGTAACAGACTCAATTCCTATTGTAGTGCCACCAAGAAGTGAAATGATGATCTGGTGTCGGGCAACAGTAGGCTTCAGAGGGCAGTGTGCTGCCCCTGCGACCAGGGTGGCCACAGGTAGGAACTGCAGCCAGGTAGAAAGTAGACAGGTTAAGCACAAACCACCTTCAAAACACACACCAACAGATACAGCACCCAACCCAAAGCCCGGGACTCTAGACGGGCAAGGGGTGACAGGGTTTAGAGGGAATTGGGTGGGAACGTAGATCAGGTGACAGCACTGGGATATAAAGGGAAAACTAGGAGGAGTTAGTTAGTAGGCCGAGGTAGGCTGAGAAGTAAAGACAAAGACCAGAATAAAGAAAGTGACACTTTCTTGAAGGTCGGGGCTCCCTGGAGGTGCAGAATCCTGTGAGACACCGTTCCTTGGAGAGAAAACCCGCTCCATAGTCTGCAGCCCAAAAGGAAGGGAAAGACAGAGACCGGATCAGGACAACTGGGTTCGAGGAACACGGCAGCAGTGTTAGAGAACGACGGTGAGGAGAACCCCTTCCCAGTGCAGAAGTCACACGGGTAGGAAAGAACCCGGCGATCCCTTGCAAGATAGGGACATCTAAAGCTAGGCTGGGACCAGAGAGTCAGCTCTGGGTGACCATAGCTACACGCCGGTAGACGGACACACCAACAGGGAGGCACAGATTCCAGGTCTGGTCATCCAACGCACAGCCTGGAGGATCAGCAGCACATAGGACCCAGGCTTACCACCCACACACATAGGGGGAAGCCAGATAAGGGACCAACCTGCCCCCATACAGCCCACAGGGAAGAGAAGCACAGAAGAGAGCCTGAAAGGTATAGAGAAAGTGAAAGATCTCAGCGAGGAAACCTGGCTGCAGAGGGTTCAGAGAGTGTAAGGACTTAACTGTGTTAAAGAACTGCATTGTGAACTGTTTGTACTAAAGAAGAACTGCAAGTAAAACCCGGTGAACCCTGCTTCAGTCTCCCGTGTGTGATTCCCTGCACCTTGAACTGTATATACATCTTTCACCCTGTCAGGAGCAGCCCCAACCCACGGCGGGCTCATCCATCTTGCTGCAGCATCATCCATCCTCCTGGCAGAAGTACGCAGCAGCGGTGGTCCCCTCGCTGACCACAACCCGTGGGTGGCGTGATGACAAATCCCTGTAAATAACCCCTTTTACTTGAGGGCTCAGGACACAGTCCGGACCAAGAACCGCCGTGATAACCCCCTCGTGATACCCCGGTCCAGTACCGAGTACCCCGTCCTAGTGGGCTCCACAGCAGGACTACCAGGCGGTAGTGGAGCCAGTGATGTCTGACAGTAGTCCTACACTCCTGACGTGTATTGAATTATGGTGATGACGAAATAAAGCTACCAAGGTATTCCACTGTTGCTAAGTTGTACCATGTAGATAACAACTCTATAGATGAAGCTGAATCACTAGCTCAGTCAGAGTCAGATGAGGCTCACAACTCCAAAAATCAGCTACAGAAATGATGTCAGGAACTCCATGTAGGAACTGACAACACACCTTTTCACCAGAAAGACAGAGTTTATCAGGTAGTTCTAGAGTACGAACAGATGTTTAGCAAGCATCCACTCGATTTTGGGAGGATTAAAGGGGTAAACCATCACATACCCACAGGAAATCATCCATCCATTAAAGAAAGATACAGGCATATCCCACCAGCACACTACCAGAAATCAAAAGAAATGCTACAGGACATGAAGAATGCAGGGGTTATCAGAGATAATTGTAGTCCCTGGGCAGCACCACTGGTCCTTGTTAAAAAGAAAAACGGTAGTATGAGGATGTGTGTAGATTATAGGCAAATCAATAAAGTAACACACAAGGATGCATACACGCTACCCCATATAGAAGAGTCACTTGCGGCATTAAAGTCTGCCAATTACTTCTCAACCTTAGATCTTACTAGTGGGTACTGGCAGGTCTCCGTTGCAGAAGAAGATCGGGAGAAGACAGCCTTCACAACACCAATGGGGTTATGTGAGTTCAACAGCATGCCGTTTGGGTTATGCAACGCACCAGGAACATTCCAGAGGCTGATTGAGTGTTGCCTAGGCCACAGAAACTTTGAAACCATACTGCTATACCTGAGTCACAAAAAACAGTCAACCAAACGTGCAAAAATATTCTGTTGTAAAAAAAACAGTAAAAAGCAAGTGCTGCTAAAAAAAGTAGAAAAAAACAGGGTATTTAGTTGATACGTTTTTTTGCAAAAAATGTATACTAAGCCGTTCTACCTCGACAAGGTAACCCGTATCAGAGCTGTCCCTATCTGTTGTATTTAAAAACCTGACCATGTGTAATGGTACCTATATGAGCAGGATCCAGACAGGTCCAATGTCTGACATGGACTGGCTGTAGAAGACGGCTTTTTATGTGCAGGGCTCAAAGGGAGGGGTGGGCGACTCCCTTCTCTTGCAGAAACAAAAAACAAACTAGACAAAAACTAATGAGCCAATGACACAGTGAACAAATCTGTAAGACATTGTTCACACCACCAAAAGACTGAGTCACAAAAAACAGTCAAACAAACGTGCAAAAATAACCTTGTCGAGGTAGAGCGGCTTAGTATACATTTTTTGCAAAAAACTATCAACTAAATACCGTGTTTTTTACTTTTTTTAGCAGCACTTGCTTTTTACTGTTTTTTTTACAACAGAGTATTTTTGCATGCTTGTTTGACTGTTTTTTGTGACTCAGTCTTTTGGTGGTGTGAACAATGTCTTACAGATTTGTTCACTGTGTGCATGGCTCATTAGTTTTTGTCATACTGCTATACCTGGTTGATGTCATAGTGTACTCCAAAACCTATGAAGACCACCTGCAACACTTGAGTGAAGTGTTTGAATCATTGTCCAAGTACGGCATGAAGTTGAAACCTTCAAAATGTCACCTGTTGAAACCAAAAGTTCAATACCTTGGACATGTGGTCAGTGCAGAAGGCACCAGACCCGGACAAGGTCACAGTCATCAAGGACTGGCCAGCACCAACTTCTTTCAGGGATGTACACCAATTCTTAGGACTGGTCGGGTACTACACGAGATTCATCAAGGGCTACACCGAAGATAGCAGCGCCCATGCAAGATCTCCTAGTAGGACAATCCAAGAAAGGCAAGATCAGAGGTCCTCCATTCCGGTGGGGACAAGAACAAGAAAAGTCTTTCCAGCAGCTGAAAGATACCTTGATTGCAGAAGAGATCCTGGCCTATCCTGACTACAGTCTACCGTTCCTGTTATACATCGATGCCAGCAACGAGGGCTTAGGAGACAGAAAGGCAAAGAGAAGATTATAGCCTACGCCAGCAGGAAGCTCCATCCAACAGAGAGGAATCCAGAGAATTACAGTTCTTTCAAGCTGGAGTTCCTAGCCTTAGTATGGGCAATCACAGAATGGTTCAAACATTACTTGGCATCATCAAAGTTCACAGCTTTCACCGACAACAACCCTCTAACCCATTTAGAGACTGCAAAGCTGGGAGCCATAGAGCAGTGTTAGATGGCCAGATTATCAAACTACGACTTCACTGTCAAGTACCGGGCAGGCCATAAGAACGACAACGCTGATGCCGTATCCAGAATGCCTAATCTACCAGATGTGGGAGAAGCCGTGGATGAGCCAGAAGAAGTAGAATTAGCAGCCTTCCACCGCCCAAGTGTGGCGCCCCTGCGTCAGGAGGCCACAATAGGGAACTGCAGCCAGGCAGGTAGCAAAACCCTCACAGCCCACACAACCCACGTGTAATAGGAGGTAACATCCAGCCTGAGATTAGAACTCTATGAGATTGAGGGGTGGTGGTTAGAGGAGTGGGTTGGCACACCCGTATCAGGTGACTTGAGAGTATATAGGAAGGGGGAGGAGTGAAGGAAGTCAGTAAGGAGTAGGCCACAGTGAGCTGAGATGTAAAGACTGAGAGATAATCACACGTTCTGTGAGTGCAAGGCCTAGGAGCGCAGAATCCTACTGAGCCAGTGTGAGCCAGAGGGGAGAGCAAGCCCGTCCGACGCTGATGCCGCCAGGAGTGTGACAGGACAGAGAGGGACGGTGGAAGCCGTGCCCTAGACAGTAGCTAAAGCCTGACTACAGGCAGAGTAGCCCTCCTAGAATACTGAAAGGAACAGAAAGGAGAGAGCCTGGCAGAGCCTCGTGCTGGAGGACTGCTGGAGGCTGGGCTGAATGAGTGTCGGCTCTAGAGGGACCGTAGTTCATCCGGCATCCCAGACAACACGACGAGGGATCTGATTTTCAGATTGAGATCCCTACCCTAAAGGACAGGCAGCTATGTGACACACTAGGCTCACAGAAGCCGAGTCACCGCCATACTGTCCAGCGTACCACACACACCCTGTAGAAACGGAGACCGTAAACAGCCGGAAAGGACACTAAAGACTGTGTGAGGGTCACAGAGAGAGAGGCCTGGCTGCAGAGCAAAGGGAACCCGGAGAGGGAGAATGTGCCGTGTACAGTAACTTGTAAGAACTGCAAATGACTTGTAAATGACTGAAAGAACTTGGAGTAAAGCTTGGAAAACCTGGAACTGCTTCCCTGGAGTCTCTGTGTGCAAGCTATTCTCTCCATCAGATCCAGCTGTCACAGCCACCAGGAGGAGAGATCCCTGCAGCGCCTGCAAGTAAGTGTGCTACAACCTCACCATAGACTTAACCCTTACTGCCCGGGAACACAGTTCTACTCACTGGAACTACACCATCTCCGCTGCCATTACATCGTCCCGAGGTTCTGCAGCAGCGGCGGCCCATCACTGGCCGATCAAGTGGGTGGCGTTCATGAGTGACATTTCCCTGTAAATAATCCCTTTTATTGCCGAGCCCGGGACAGGGTCCGACCAAGCCACCCGTGACTTCCCCTGCACGCCGGTACGGCACCGAGTACCCCCGTCCGTGGGCCCGACACAAGTACATCCTCATGTCATCAGGCAAGTCAGAGACGTCAAGAGACAACAGTGAACCGTTATCTCACCATAGCTGGAAAGAGACCCAGGACAGCGACTCGGCTGTTAGCTTAATCAAGGAGCTGATAACCAAAGGATACTTCTGCCTGAGTCCAGAAGCTCCACAAGAAGCCAAGCGCCTATGGAAGGAGAAGGGGAAATTGTTTGTCTATGAAGGTAAACTGTGTAGACGTCACCTCAATCCCAGAACCCATAAACTGATTTGGCAGATTGTGGTCCCAAAAGGAGATGTACAGATGGTATTAGAAGCTTATCACAATGATCCTGGACACTTTGGCTGGAAGAAACTGGAGATGTTGCTGAAAGATAGCTTTTATTGGGTTGGCATGAGAGGTTCCATTGAAAGATGGTGTAGAAACTGTGGACCGTGTCACCTGAGAAGAAAAGATCAGCAAAGCCAGAAAGCTCCAATTGTTACCAAGAAGCCTCTATTGTTGTCCTGGATCATGTGAAGCTGACACCAGCAGAACACGGTATACCTACGCTCTTACCATGGTTGACCACTACTGTAGATTTTTAATAGTAGCACCAGTCAAAGATTTAACTGCAGAAGTACCAGCCAAGATGTTCCAGAACTGTTTTTGTAGACCCTATGGGTACCCAGACCAGGTACTTACAGATCAAGTTCTGCATTTGAATCACAACTGTTCCAAGAATTCCTAGGCCTGTACGGTTGTAAAAAGATCAGGACTACACAGTATCATCCACAGACAAATGGTCTTTGTGAGAAAATGAACAACATTGTCATCGATATGTTGAAGACCTTACTACTAGAAGAAAGAAACCTATGGCCAGAAAAACTACCTGATTTAGTAGACATCTACAACCATATACCTGTAAGTTCTACTAACTACACACCAGCATACTTGATGCGAGCAAGACCTGGAAAACTCCCAATTGACTTGGAGATGGGAACTGTAGAACCAGACCAAGATACTTCGGAAGAAGATTGGGATTATCACCATCACCAGCAGTACAAGAAAGTTCAGGAATGCATGGAAAAGAACTTAGAACAAGTCAGAAGCAAGCAAGAACATGACTTTAACAAGCATGCCACAGCTGAACCCTTGATACCTGGTGAACTAGTTCTCAAAAGAAAAAGGAGAACCAACAAACTAGATGACCAATGGGAAGCTGAACCCTACTGTCATGCAATCCAATTTTGACAATTCCAAAACCTGTGTAACTAGCCATGATGAAGGAAGAACAACCTCGACAGTATCTAGAGATCATCTCAAGAAGTGTCCTGACCAATTGAAACCACAAGAAGTAAACTGCCCCTCAACAACAGTTGAACAAACAAGAAGAGAGTAATTCACACTGAACTAGGAGATTTCCCAGAAGATTGGCCTCAATATGAAGGAGCCATCATAGTACCAGTGCTCTTATTTTATCAACCTGTAGAAGAACAAGTACCAGTACCAATACCTGAAGAATTAAGAAGAGAAGAAGAACCTGTTCAAGTACAAGAAGTACAGCCTGTTGTACCGGAACCAGAGATTCCTACAATCGGTGAACCTGCTAGTCCTACAGTAAGACTAAGTCCTCGCAGACAATTACCTGCTTTACCACCTCACGCAATATTGAGTACACCACATGAGACACCTATTCCACGTAGGTCATGTCACAGTACCCAAGGTCAGATCCCATCTAGGTATGGAGAATGGGTATAAAGTGTAAAAATGTGAAGTAGCAGGTTAAATAGTGACTTATGTAAATAGTCAGTAAATAGAAGTGTACAGAAGGGTGGAGGAACTGGGCACAGCCCCATGCACATTAAGTTGGGAACAGAAAGTGCCTGGGGTAGAGAGAAGGTAAGACCCGGCCTCCTAAGCAGAGACACCCATAGGGAAATTGTGTGTAAAGTGTGTTAACCCGTTAAATGTCCCAAGCCAAAAGAGACTTTACTGTGTACACTTTACCCTTTTTCCCAGGATCTCCCCTGTTTAACCCTGGACTACAGCCACTGGACTAGTGGTGGCAAAAACTACTTTCTTTACTTTTTACAGCCTGCGGCAGATGGACTAGCGCCGTAAGGACTACCTTTTTCTATATTTACCAGTTTTCAATGGTTTTTGCATATTTTTGAATTTTGAGACTTTGTAAATACCTGTTATTATTATTGTTTATGTAATTAAATCAGTAAAGTCTTTGAGGACAATAAAGTCTGCAAGACAGGGGTGAGAGGAAAAAAGAAGGGGGGCGCAGATCTAAGTGTAGAAATATAATTATATTAAGCAGAATTAGGATTTCTCCTCACCTTTTTGGTGTCTTGTTGTTCAGCATGTAACCCTGTATTAGGGTAGGGGAGTAATGGTCTGTTTTACCTGATGAAGGCTAATTTTATGTATAGCCGAAACGCGTTGTATTTGTATACATAATAAATCAGAATTTCTTTGAAATAATCGGAGTAATCAATGAACCATCTGGAAGCGCTCCTTGACAAACTAGAAATCCTTCTCTACATATTATTGTTTATGTGTTATGTAACAAAAGCTTTGTTCAGTCCGGGAGTACTGAAGTTAACTTGGGGGAATGTGGCGCCTTGTGCCAGGTAAGCCGCAGAACCAACTAGTACACTAAGGGATTTTCACGTCTGGTACTCACATACACCCAACACCTTCCACTCCAGGCCTGTAGGGGGAGCCCTACTGGTTGCTGTGAAGCAAGTTCCCCTATAAATACAGGTACTGGGGCGGAGTAGGCAGAGTGTGCATCTGCAAGGACTTTTCTACCCCTGTTTCATCCTGAGTTGGGTCATCCTTTGCGATCTCAAAAAAGGCCCAGGCTAGGCAAGGCTTAGAGCCCATGCGACCTGAAGAAGAGCTACCACGACTTCAGCTCAGAGGCAGAGCTGTGGTTGAGGATACAATTGTTGACGTGCTTCCAGTACTCCGTCTCTGCCCAGGAAGGCGCAACCTAACCTCGTCATCACTAGCATCCTCCTCCACCTCCTCTGCTGACTCTCATCGACTGGCTAACTGTGGGTTGACAGTAAGTGGGATCTCCAACCTCATCATCGCCCTGTGTGCTCCCACACCCTTCGTCCTCAGAGCCAACCTCTTCCTGCCCTGACCGAAAAGTCAAGTTGTCGTTCCAATCAGGTATCTCAGTCTCATCAGTATCTTCCTCATTGTCTCCACCAACAGGACTTACAGTTTGGGAATGAGGGTCTACATTATGCTTGCTCAGAACCTTCTTCATATGAGCATGGATCCAACTCACAAAGCTTCTGGGCATCAGTGCAGATCATTTCCTCGTCTGGACTCACAGGAGCTTTGGAGAAGACCTCCAATTCCCAGGCTACAGTATGAGTGAACAGTTCTGCATACTCAACCATCTGTCTTACCCCATACTCAGACGGACGGACTTGGGAGCTGTGAGGAAGCAAGTGCGACTTGGATGACACCTCTGAGGACTGATGTACAGTTGTGGCGAAAAGTATTGACACCCCTGCAATTCTGTCAGATAATACTCAGTTTCTTCCTGAAAATGATTGTAAATTGTATGGTATTATTATCTTCATTTAATTTGTCTTCGATGAAAAAACACAAAAAGAATTGTCCTAAAGCCAAATTGGATATAATTTCACACCAAACATAAAAAAGGGGGTGGACAATAGTATTGGCACTGTTAGAAAAATCATGTGATGCTTCTCTAATTTGTGTAATTAACAGCACCTGTAACTTACCTGTGGCACCTAACAGGTGTTGGCAATAACTAAATCACACTTGCAGCCAGTTGACATGGATTAAAGTTGACTCAACCTCTGTCCTGTGTCCTTGTGTGTACCACATTGAGCATGGAGAAAAGAAAGAAGACCAAACAACTGTCTGAGGACTTCGGAAACCAAATTGTGATGAAGCATGAGCAATCTCAAGGCTACAAGTCCATCTCCAAAGACCTGAATGTTCCTGTGTCTACCGTGCGCAGTGTCATCAAGAAGTTTAAAGCCCATGGCACTGTGGCTAATCTCCCTAGATGTGGACGTAAAAGAAGAATTAACAAGAGATTTCAACGCAAGATTGTGCGGATGGTGGATAAAGAACCTCGACTAACATAAAAACAAGTTCAAGCTGCCCTGCAGTCCGAGGGTACAACAGTGTCAACCCGTACTATCCGTTGGCGTCTGAATGAAATGGGACTGTATGGTAGGATACCCAGGAAGACCCAACTTCTAACACCGAGACAAAAAAAAGCCAGGCTGGAGTTTGCCAAAACTTACCTGAGAAAGCCTAAAACGTTTTGGAAGAATGTTCTCTCGTCAGAAGGGACAAAAGTAGAGCCTCAACATAGAGTTTACAGGAGAAAAAAAGAGGCATTCAAAGAAAAGAACACGGTCCCTACAGTCAAACATGGCGGAGGTTCCCTGATGTTTTGGGGTTACTTTGCTGTCTCTGGCACCGGACTGCTTGACCGTGTGCATGGCATTATGAAGTCTGAAAACTACCAACAAATTTTGCAGCATAATGTAGGGCCCAGTTTGAGAAAGCTGGGTCTCCCTCAGAGGTCATGGGTCTTCCAGCAGGACAATGACCCAAAACACACTTCAAAAAGCACTAGAAAATGGTTTGAGAGAAACCACTGGAGACTTCTAAGGGTATGTGCGCACTGGTCGGGTTAGGGCCGGATTAGGTGTGTAAACCGCCGGTCGGTTTACATAAATTTCATGTAAATTTATGTTAATCCAAACCGTCGTTTGGATTAACATAGAAACCTATGTAAACTGACACCCGCTGTGCACACAGCGGCGGTTTACACATGCTCATCCGTTGCTAACCCGCTGGGTTCCCAGCGGGTTAGCAAAGAATGAGCTTGTTCTATAATCCGGCCGGTTCTGCAGCGGCTGCAAGCAGAATCATGTACTGCTTCCAGCCGCTGCAGAACGGCCGGCGCTAACCCGCCCGTCTCCCGCCGCACATACCCGACAGGAAGCCGGTGGACGGCTCCGGAGCTTCCTGTCGGGTCCCGCCCAGCCGCCGCCGTCACAAACCCGCCCACCGTGCGCACATACCCTAAGGTGGCCAGCAATGAGTCCAGACCTGAATCCTATAGAACACCTGTGGAGAGATCTAAAAATGGCAGTTTGGAGAAGGCACCCTTCAAATATCAGGGACCTGGAGCAGTTTGCCAAAGAAGAATGGTCTATAATTCCAGCAGAGCATTGTAAGAAACTCATTGATGGTTACCGGAAGCGGTTGATCGCAGTTATTTTGGCTAAAGGTTGTGCAATCAAGTATTAGGCTGAGGCTGCGAATACTTTTGTCTGGCCCATTTTTGGAGTTTTGTGTGAAATGATCAATTTTTGCTTCATTTTCTTTTGTGTTTTTTCATTGAAGACAAATTAAATGAAGATAATACCAAAGAATTTGTGATTGCAATCATTTTCAGGAAGACACTGAGTATTATCTGACAGAATTGCAGGGGTGTCAATACTTTTGGACACAACTGTATTTGTGATGTTGAAGTTGAGGTGGAGGAGAGCCCACTCGATGAAGCGCTTGCTGTCCATTCAAGCACCTGCTCTTTTTGTGCCTCATCTACAATTGGTAGCGATCGTCGTGTGACTCGTGTCCATAAGAAAGGGATCATATCAGATTGTCCAAGAAAAGAAGTAGACATCTTAGTTTGGCTGGAAGATGCTCTTTCCCCTGCGTATGTTACTGTTGCTTTGCCACCTACACCACTGACACAAACTTTTTTTCCATTTCCAACACGCCTATTCCCCTTTCCACCAGCAGCAGACCTTTTGCCACTCATTTTGGAGGTCAACTAATTGGCAACTCTGTAGTTGTTGGCACAAAAAACTATGGATGGAAACCGAGTAGAGCTGAGGCTGTGGTCACAGTACCATTTTTCACATGCATTTTTGGAGACCTGCGTTTTCAAAAATGTATGTAAAAAACGCACCCATAGGCCCCCATGTTAAAAAACGCATGCCCTAATAGCCAAAAAGCATGTGTGACTGTCCCATGCGTTTTTGGAGCACCCTCCGAGCGCACTCCGAATGCAGCATGTTGCATTTTTTGTGCGTTCGCGGGCACTTGTTTTATCTGCAAGCGCACAAACATTGAAGTCAATGCATCCGCAGTGTCCTCCACATGACAGCACAGGACAATGTTGCGGATCTCATTGAAAGCTCTCCCGGCAGCCACCGGGAGATCAGTTAAAGCCTCTACTCATCTCCCGCCGGTGTCAGCGCTGGAGATTTGAAGAAACAGCTGATCTGATAGCTGTTTAAATCTCCCGCGCTGACACCGAATAGGTGAGATCGGCGCGAGAGATTTGAAGCAGCGATTAGCTATTTCATATCTCCTGCACCGATATCACCCTATTCGGTGTCGGCGCGGGAGATTTAAACAGCTGTCAGATCTGCTGTGTCTTCAAATCTCCCGCGCTGACACCGGCGGGAGATCAGCTGTGGCCGGGAGGAGGAGATTTCCACCGCTGATCTCCTCCTCCTAGCCGCCCCCGAGACAGCTGATTGGCTGGCCAGGGTGCATGCTAATGTGAACGCATGCGGAAATTATCCGCTGCGTTCACATTAGTATGGGCTGTGTTGCACTGCATTTGCGTCTGGATTCCAAACGCATGCAGACACAAACGCAAGTGTGAAGGCACCCTCACAGACACTGCTACTAGCCCAAAAGGATTGCCTGGGTTAGATGCAGTAAAGAATTGTTATTAGATACACAGGCCGTGTAGCTTGCTTCACAGCTGGGCTACTCCACTGACTTCCAGACACTGCTACTAGCCAAAAAGGATTGCGTGTGTTAGATGCAGTTAAAAATTGTAATTAGATCTACAAGCGGTGTAGCTTACTTTACAGCTGGGCTACACCGCTGACTAAGGGTAGGGTCACATTGCAAACCTAAATTGCATTCACCGCATCCGGATCCGGATGCGGTGAACGCAATGCCGGGCACACACATTTTTTTACAAAAATGTGTGCTGAATACCGCACTGCGGTCACCGGATGGCTCAGGATGTGTAATCCTGAGCCATCCGGTAACTGCATAGGTTGCGGTTCCCGGCTCAGCAAACCTAGTAAAGAGTTAAATTGATTACTAAAGTACTGTTTGAGGTCTGTAGGGGGGCTTAAACCCCCCTACAGACCGCCCGCCCACTTCGGTGGGCTCCTAATACAATATCCCCGCTGTCACGGGCTCCTCCGAGCCCGTGCAAGTCCCCACACCCCCAGCCCCCCGAATTACTATACAGGGGTGCCTGCACCCCTCTTGTATACTTATTCCTGTATGTGGCGGAAAATGATGTATTAAAGTATTGGTAGCAGGTCATATTTACGTGTCTTCGGCATTGTTGAGAATAATCCATGGGCGGGGCTGTTCACGGCAGCCTCCGCCCCATCATTTCTTATGGCCGCCCCCTCTGTGCCTCAGCCATTGATATGAGGCCGGCCGCGTCATGTAAGGGGCGGGGCGCACGGTGTGACGTGTTCGCCCCGCCCCTTTCATGATGCGGCCGGCCTCATATCAATGGCTGAGGCACAGAGGGGGCGGCCATAAGAAATGATGGGGCGGAGGCTGCCGCGAACAGCCCCGCCCATGGATTATTCTCAACAATGCCGAAGACACGTAAATATGACCTGCTACCAATACTTTAATACATCATTTTCCCCCACATACAGGAATAAGTATACAAGAGGGGTGCAGGCACCCCTGTATAGTAATTCGGGGGGCTGGGGGTGTGGGGACTTGCACGGGCTCGGAGGAGCCCGTGACAGCGGGGATATTGTATTAGGAGCCCACCGAAGTGGGCGGGCGGTCTGTAGGGGGGTCTAAGCCCCCCTACAGACCTCAAACAGTACTTTAGTAATCAATTTAACTCTTTACTAGGTTTGCTGAGCCGGGAACCGCAACCTATGCAGTTACCGGATGGCTCAGGATTACACATCCTGAGCCATCCGGTGACCGCAGTGCGGTCCCGGCAAACGCTGCGAAAACTGCTGCCTGCATGATTTTAAACGCAGGCAGCAGTGCCGGATCCGGCCACCGGATGGCTTGTGAAGCCATCCGGTGTTTTGCATAGGCTCCTATGAGGAGCGTTTCCTGGTCCGGTTTTGAGCTTTTTAAAAGCTCAAAACCGGATCAGGATTTTGAAAACAAAACGGAAATGTGACCCTAGCCTAACAGAAAGACACTTCTACTAGCCCAAAAGGATTGCCTGGGCTAGCTGCAGTAAAAAATTGGCTACTGGATAGACAGGCGGTGTGGCTTCCTTTATAGCTGGGCTACACTACCTGCCCAAAAGGATTGCCTGAGCTAGATTTGGCCAAATGCTGTGAAAAACACTTGCACAGCACTGGCACACACCTGCCTGGCAAAAACTGCTAGGAACTGCTCTAACCTAGCCCTCAAAAGAGCTGAAATTACAACTAGTCCGTACGTCTATGAAGTAGCCCTCAAAAGGGCTGATATTCCAAGTAGTCCCTACTCCCTACTTGTCTGAAGTAGCCCTCAAGAGGGCTGATATTCCAACTAGTCCCTACTCCTTAAACCTGTCTCTCTATCTAACTTGATATTCACTCACAATGGCTATGTTCACACACAATTTGCGTTTTTTTTAGCACTCTTAAAAGCACTTGCGTTTTTTTAAGAGTGCTAAAAAATGTCCCTTGTGTGTCTGAAAGGATTTGCCATGTTTTTGGACTTAGTCATTTTTTCACCAAAAACGCAGGCAAAAACGCAAGCGTTAACGCAGGGTGCATAAATGTGCCTTTTAAAAACGCATGTGTTTCCCATAGGGCCCCCATGTTAAAAAAACGCATGTGCGTTTTTTCAAAAACGCATGCGTTTTTTTTAACATGGGCCCCTATGGGAAACGCATGCGTTTTTGAATGGCACTAAAAGGTACTAATGTACCATGCGTTTTTGCATGCGTTTCCCATAGGGCCCCATGTTAAAAAAACGCATGCGTTTTTGGAAAAACTCACATGCGTTTTTTTACAGCACCCAAAACCGCTGCATGCAGCGTTTTTTGGACTAGGGGTAAAAAACGCAAATGGAGCTGAAAAACGCAGCTACACTCAAATGTACCCTGCGTTAACGCACCTGCGTTTTTTTTAACAGCCCAAAAAACGCAGAGATGGTCAAAAAAACGCATGTGTGTGAACATGGCCTAACACACAACTGCAGCACTGAGGTAATGGTGGCGATGGGGAAAATGGCCAGGTCTTACAGGGCAAGGACATGTGACATACACAGCTAATGACACATGCCCTTGCTGGTGTGCAAAAAATGCACTTTGCTGTGTGTGTGTGTGATTGGCTGACAGCCTGCACCGTCCCACTGTATATGCGGTAAGGAAAATAAAATGGAGATCGGCATTATTTCAGCAGCACTGATCTAAACCCCACCCCTCTGTACACTATACACTGAAACTGGATCTTAACATTCAATAACAGTATTACTATGAAAAGCCAGTTACGCTTTTGGTGAACGAACCGTTATCGAACATAATCTCGAACTGCCCAATTTGAAGCTAATTGTTGACATTCGCCGAATGACTTGAACACCGCTCAAAACAGGTCGAATTTGAGATTGGCGAACATTTCGAATCGAACACCGCTCATCTCTAATCATGTGTCATCCATATTTATACATCAACATTTCAAATTGTACATTCTCAAATACAGTTTCCCATATTACTAATGTCAATATATCTCCGATGTTATATGAATGAACTGAATATCATTTTTTTTTTCTCGCACCCATAGACTTGTAAAGGCGAGATTTATTCTAAATACATAATAACATATTCTTAGGGCTTGTTCAAATTAACATGGTTTATATAGATGTGATTATGAATATGGATTGAACAGCACCCTGACCAATGTAATTCAATAGGGCTACTCAGATGACTATTATCTCACATAGACTGAGTATCCATGTGAAAATAATTGCAACATGTACTCCTTTAAGAAGGTCTACAAATTGTGACATTATAAACTGTATTTTCTTACATATGGTAGTTTTTATTTTTTAACCCAATTCCCTTTTGGAGATACAGGCTACTGAAATTGCTGGTGCCAAATATGAGAATCTTCAGATTCAACAGGGTGTTTCATTTCATTCAGCTCTGTGGGTGTGTACGTGTAACCCACTCTGATGCTTTCCAGTTATAAAAAGGCAGCATCATAAAGAGGAAAACCTAGAAGCCTACAGTTGTAACTGACCCACCCAGGGCCATGGGGTACCCGGTTCCGGGCGTTGTAATTCATGGGGTATGTCAAGGGGCCTGTTGCACAGTCCCGTGGCCCTGGTTATCGATAAAAAGGGGAAAAGTCTGTAAAAATAAAATAAAGGATGATTCGTGATGCCACTTATGGTTCCGGGAATGTTATCGGTGCTGCTGGACAGACCTCCGTGGTGATGGTGGAGCAGCAAGATGGTTTCGCACCCCGTAGGTGGAGTGGGATCCCCGGGGCGGAAGTGGATGTTGGGAGTTGTGACATAGTCTTTTAATTACACAGGGACGTAGCTACACCAGGCCTTGTCACTTGTTCTCCTCAGGCTGTGGTCGGCGGCTTCTAAGGTGGAGATAATAAAGGACGCCACACAGTCTTTTTTGTCTGCACAAGTTTACTGGTAGATTGTCAATTACACAGTTATCTCGGGTCTGCCTGGCCTGGGTAGCCACCGGGACTTGGGATGCTTTACTCAGGACCCTCGGTGGTGTACCTGCAGTTCCTGTCCAGTCCTTTCCTGCGCTTGCTCTCCTGTCTCCCTTAGCGCTCCAGCGCTAAGCCAGCTCCCACGGATCTCTCAGCGGAAGACTCTTTCTGGGTCCCTCCTAGACTCTATATGGTGCCTTTTTCTGGATACGCCAGGTGTTCGTCTCGACTTCCTAAAGAAGCTCGGGCCTCCGGTTTGGTGGCTTGGGGATGGACACCCACACAGCGCTCGGAGCCGGTCCTCCGTTCCGGGACTGAACCCCTCCGGTCAGTAGTCGTACCGGATCCGGATTCGGGCGCACTGCAACACCTGATGCCCCTAGGGTTCCCCTCTGTCCCGACGGCTCCACCGCCGTCGTCTACTCCTCACTCCCCAACTGAGCTCTCTCTGTCCTCTACTCACTTGTCCTCGCTCTCCTCCCACCCACACACTTTTCTACCCTGTCTGAGCTCCTCCCAGGGACCGGGTCCTCCCTACAGCGGGTCCACCCATGGTCCCCTGCTTTAGGGTGTGTGCGTGTGAATGGGTGTGAATGGCAGCATCCCAATTCATCGGCCACAGGAATACTACACACTCTTTTGTGGGTGCAGTACACCTCCATGGCGTCCCGACCAGTGGGGTGCCACATAACCAAAATGAAATGCCTAAAGAGAAGGTCAGAACTGTGCCATTGTGACCTGATGAGATTTGCATCTGGCTCATGTGAGCACACTGACAACGTCATCCTGGCGCTTCCTGTTACTAAGACACTGGGAGAGGAGGCGGCCAGGAGCATCAGAGTATCGAAGCAGCTAGAAGAGCCAAGAACATTGCAGGAGCAGCTGAGGACTGAAGATAGCTGATATTATTATTAGTATTATTGTCATCATAGTCACTTAAGACAGTCTCAAAGTCTTGCGTAATCATGCTGACACAGTTATGTACTTCTCAACGGGTGTTTCATTTCGGTTAGAAATGTGTATGTCTACTTTTTTCTCCCTATGATGCTGTGTATTTATGATAAGATATTGTCTTAAGGCCGGGTTACACATAACGATGTGCCAGCAACCCGACCAACGATCGGGATCGCTGGCACATCGCTATGTGATCGCTGTGAGCTGTCAGACAGGCAGACTCACCATCGAACACCCAGTACTGCGTCGACACCCAACGGTTCGTTATGGTTGTTCAGGGTCTCGGGCGCAGATTGGGGATCGTGGTCGTTGCCCCTGTCACACATGCCAATGCATGCGTGACAGCGGCAGACCAGCGACCGTAAAATGGTCCTGGCCATTCCGCAGCGATCAGCGGGCTCATCGCTGGTGGCTGCGGCATGTCACACGCAGCGACGTCGCAAGGTCACAAAACACTGTGACGTTCCAGTGATATCGTTAGCAATATCGCTACGTGTAATGGGGTCTTTAGTGGGTTGAAAGTACATATTGGGCCGAAAGAAATGAAATGCAAGAAAAAGAGCATATTTGGCGCATGTAATTTTGCTGCTCTGCAGCTCCACCATGGATTGGAAAAAAAAAAGGAAAACACATTTATATCAAACTTCCTGCTACTTTTTGCAGGAATGTATAGTTTATAAGGTCACAATCTATGAAAGGTTCTCTTTAATATTTTCCATTCCTATTACATCCTTTTACAACTGACTAACATTAGTATAGGAAAAACACAACAAAGAGTAATACTTTACCAGTTACCCACTGATTCAGTGCTGACACTTCTATGGTTCCCCACTGGCTATAAAAATGAACTCAGTGGTGTTAACATGCCACATCATCAATGAAGCCAGTAAACAATGTCCTCAAAGTGATCTGTAAGGTAAGAAGCCTGGACACCAGACTGATACTGTACATTGTCGAAAACTGTAGACAGATTTGTCAAGCTACTGATGTATTTAGCCGGCACTGCACGGGTGTATTTGTGTACCCATCTCACCTGGACGGTGGACACCGCCATTGCTACTTGGGACCTTACGGTCTGAGAAAAGCATATTCACCACTAGAAAGTGATACAATATTGAATATTCGGAATAATATTGTCGATATATTTCTTTTGAACAATGCAGTAGAACATAAAGTAAAATATTGAACATAAAAGAATTAAACATGAAAACTAGAAACCGAAGATAAAGATGAAGATATTAGAATAGTGAATGACTGCCACCCAAATCAGCCCTAATAAACTTGCCATGCCTTGAAGTATATCTGGAAAAACTGGATATACGAGACTAAGCATGCAGACTACTGTTGTGTTTTTGATGCTATCATATTAGTTTGCAAAACATTACTATGTTTTCTGTGATGTTTAGACCAAGGTGTTACCTTAGTGGAGAAGTAGCTAAAACGCCTATTATTTGTAGCCAAACAATATGTAGTTATTTTCTCCAATTCTAATTCTAAAGTAGTACAATTCTGTTAGATAGTTTGTATATTCCTGAAATAAATTAGCTGATTACTATGCAGATTGTCACTGGTATCTAAAGTATTACTAGTTATTTTTTACTACCTCAATCTAAAAGATCTTATATGATAAAAAGAGCTATATTTTGTCTTTGATTATGAATTTGTGATATAAGTGATAATTATATATTTTTTATTCTATAAGATTGAAGTGGTGATGGCCTATGCTAACAGCTGACAATTATTGTGGACATAGTCCAGTCACTTTTCTGGTGCAAATATCATGGGAACGGAGGTTTCAAAGTCACAATTTTTTATTTAAAACAATCATTTACTCAAAACAGATATAGTAGATTGGGATCATTGGACTAATTTAACTGAAATGAAAGCTTCAGCAACACCCTTTGGGAGGTGTCTCTCCTCCCAGAACTATGGATGAAATGTATTGCATACATTTTAATATATGATCTTAAAAACAATGGAACTAAATAAAGAGTTAAAGGGAACCTGTCACCTGGATCTAAGCCCCTACACTATCACTACCTGTCCCTGCACCTTCCTAGCTGCTCCCTATCTATCCCTCTCTGAGCTAAATCCGCCCTATAAAACTGCAGAAAAATAACTTATAACTTACAGAAGTCCCTGAGGCTGGGGACTGAGAAGGCGGTGCCAGGCTCCATTCAGCCCCTCCTCCATGTAGCAGCACACGCCCCACTGGGCGGCGTTATTCTTTCTTCATCGCCGCCTCCTCCATTTGGAATCTGTGCTTTACACCTATCATGTTGTGGTGATGCGACCTCGATGTGTCCCCTGACTGAGACACAGCATATGGGAGATTGTATCTTCTGCTCGGTAGCAGCACACACAGGGTGAGCTGCTACTGGAGCTGAGTGCTAATTGAAATCACTGACCCCCAGGTGTGCGGGTGAATAGGAGATGATATGTGCTGCCCTGGGCTGTGGGGAGGGGGTGGAGTGTGTCAGGACAGCAGCAGGAGCTGCTGGGATTGTATGAGGTTCTACTCGGCTGTGCCCCGGTGTAACAGGCCAGACTAACCCCCCCGACCAGAATATACTCGGGGTTAAAGTGGCCTAGGCCAGATTATACCCCTCCGTATACCACAGCAGCTGTAGATCAGGGCTCCAAGCAACACATGGGGGCCCGAGGCAGCACAAAGTGGCCCCAGGCAGCAGAAAAGTAGCCCTATGCAACATACAGGGGCCCCAGGCAGTGCTAGGGCCCCAGGCAGTGCTAGGGCCCCAGGCAGTGCTAGGGGCCCCAGGCATTGCTAGGGGCCCCAGGCAGCACAAAGTGGCCCCAAGCAGCACAAAGAGGCCCCAGGCAACATACAGGGGCCCCAGGCAGTACTAGGGGCCACAAGCTACACACAGGATCCCAGGCTACACACAGGGGCCCCATGCAGCATACAAGGACCCCAGGCAGTGCACGGGGCCCCAGGCAGTGCACGGGGCCCCACGGCAGTGCACGGGGCCCCAGGCAGTGCACGGGGCCCCAGGCAGTGCACGGGGCCCCACGGCAGTGCACGGGGCCCCAGGCAGTGCACGGGGCCCCAGGCAGTGCACGGGGCCCCAGGCAGCACAAAGTGGCCCAGGCAACATACAGGGGCCCCAGGCAGTACCAGGGGCCCCAGGCTACACACAGGATCCCAGGCTACACACAGGATCCCAGGCTACACACAGGATCCCAGGCTACACACAAGGGCTCCATGCAGCATACAAGGGCCCCAGGCAGCACACAGGGGCCCCAGGCAGCACAAAGTGACCACAGGCAATATACAGGGGCCACTTTGTGCTGCCTGGGGCCCCTGTGTGCTGCCTCTGGCCACCTGGCTGCCTGGACCCCTTGTACTGGGCCTGGTCTGTAGAATGCATTCCCCTGATAGCTGACCATTGTGATACTGGGACCTAGTACTGCCTGGGGCCTGATATGTTCCTGAAGGCCATTGTGCTGCTGGAGCACTTTGTCTGCCATGAGATGTAACATGCTGGACCGAGTAGCATGCCGATTGGGCACGTCACATACCTGGGGCCACCGTGCACTGCAGGTCCTATAATCTGCACATGGGCCCTGTGTTAGCTGGGAAACTGTGTGTAGCTTGTGGCCCTAAGCATGCCTGAGGCCCTGTTGTTCTTGGGCATCTTTGTTGCAGCTTGGCACTTTGTGCTGCTGGGGCCTGTGCACTGCTGGCCTGCATGCTGGGCCCTGACGCTGGGGCCCTACCTGCTGGGGCCCCTATGTGCGTAGGCCACTTTCTGTGCTGGGGCCACTTTGTGTGCCTCGCCCATGTGTTGCTTGGACCCATATCTAATCTGTGGATACGGAGGTATAATCTGGCTAGCATTTACCGTATATTCCTGAGGGGGGGTTAGTTGGCCTGTTACACCGGGCACATGCCGAGTAAAACTCATACAATCCCAGCAGTCTGCTGCTGTCCTGACTACACTCAACCTCCCACAGCCCTAGTAGCAGCACATATCATCTCTATTCACCCGCACACTGGGGTCAGTGGATAAATCACACTTTACTCCAGTAGCAGCTCACCGGGGTGATGCTGCTACCAGCAGAAGATACAATCTCCATATGCTGTGTCTCATGGGACACATCGAGGTGCACACCACAAATGATTAGTTGTAAAAGCAGATCAAATGGAGGAGCGCTGAGAAGAAAGAATAACGCAGCCAGCGGTGGCGATTTGCTGTACATGGAAGAGGTTCTGAATGGAGCCTGGCGCTGCCTTCTCATCCCCAGCCTCATGGATTCTGTAATATAAGTTATTTTCTGCAGTTTTATAGGCAGATTTAGTCAGATATGATGATAGGCATAGAAGTCAGGACAGGTAGTGAAGTTAGGCTTAGATCAGTGACAGGTTCCTTTAAAGAAGAAGGTTGAAAAATCCTAATTATGACGTTTCACATGTGTCACTTTTGTATGAAAAATATTACATATTTAACTTACATGTGCATTCTAATATAAGAAAAAGAATGGTTTAAGAATAACTGGATATTAAATAATTTTATTGTCGTGTTAATCTTGACGATATTGAAAGAGAGAGAGAAAAAGAGAGAGACCAGAAATGTATTGGGAAGTGCTGTTGTCGAGCCCCAGGCCCTGGGGTACTCGGGTATCAGGTTCGGTGGGTGTTTCACGGGGATGTCACGGGTGGCAGCGCCTGAGCCTGTGGCCTGGGTGACACTTCAATAGAGGGGTTATGTACAGGGGATAAGAGTTATTTGTCACGTGACGCCACCTGTAGTACCTGGTGATGAGTCACCAGCGCCACCACAGTCCTCCGGAGGACGATAGTATTGTGGCAGGGATGGCAAAGCGCCCTACAGGTGGTGCTGGTCCTCCGGGGCAGCGTTCCTGCAAGCAAACAGGTTGAATTTTACAGCACAAAGACATGAAGGCAAAGTCACTCTCCCGGGTACTTTACTGTCAACAGTCATCAGCATACAAGTCTACAGTTCAGCAAAAGTTGTTAAAGAAACAGGTAGCTCTACGGGTGGCTGCAAGTGGATGCCAGGTGGTATGGTGGTGCCCGTGGTATACCTTAGTTGACAAACCGTGTCCTTTCTTCCCCGCCTAGGTTGAGTCTATGCCCAATGGCTCCTTGTAGATAGACTTGGGGCTCCCTCCCTTGTGGTGAGGAAGCAGGCAGACCGCTCTGTCTGGCAGGGTGCCACAGCCGGTGAACAGACCGCAGCAGCCGGTTGATGACTTCAGAGGTAGACTCTGGCCGTTTCCTCGAGTCCGGCGTTCCCGTGGTGGACTGGGGATTCCCTGGAGTATGGTCGCTCCACGCTGGGGTTCCCCCTTTCTGTCTTGGGCCCAGACTCCCGTCAGGCACCCTCTCTCAGGATCCCCTCAGGATCCTCTCTCATCTTCCCTCCGAATCAGCATAGGAGCTGTCCGGGTTAACCTTCCGCCTCGCTCCACACTCCTCCTCGACTCCTCTCCAACTCCAACTGCTCTAACTTACTTCTACTCCCCTAGAGGTGAATATCTCTAACTCCCAGGAGTAACCTCCCACTCCTATTCTAATGTGGGAGTGCAGGAATGGGTCCCACCCACAAGCCTAGGATCCACTTACAGCTGTGGAAAATTACACCACTTTTACGGGTGCAATACCCCACTGTGACGCCTAACCATGTGGGGCGCCACACTGTGTTTTGATGAAAAATTCGCAGCAATAATTCACATGCTGCAAATTTTCCTGCACTGAAAAACGCAGCATTTCCGTTGCTGAAAAATTCAAAGCATTGGCATATGTCCTCCGAATTCCCATACACTTTGTTTACCCTACATTGTGCTGCACATTTGTTGCAGATCTATTGTGTATATGCACAAATAGAGGGCAAAATATGCAATAAAATTGCACTGTTGGCACATAGCCTTAGAAGACCCCAAGTTAATTTTGTTTTATTGAATTTTCAAAATAAAGATACAGAAATGATAACACAGAATTCTAGGAAGTAGCTAGCATTAAATACTATACAGTTTAGTTTGATAATCCACAATGAATGAAACAACCGAAAAGTCCACCTCTTAAAATTATATTCAGACAAAAACAATGACATGACAGGGCATTGACACATAAGGGAGGTGGGGAGGGAATTTGATTATTTAGCACAAACAATATTTTGCACCCAATACACATCCCAAGGAGTCCAGTTCGCCTCCAATCTCTCAACCATGTTGTTTAATAGGGCTGTGAGGTATTTCATGATTCGCACATCTTGACCCACCTCTTCCCCAAGCCTACCACCTGCAATAAGACCCGGTCCACCACACCGCCTCACGACTGGAACTTCCCCTTCCCACTGTATCCCCACCCGCCCCTCGTAGACTGTGAGCCCTCGCGGACAGGATTTCTCCCCTCTTGTATCTGTACGACCAAATTGTCCACATTTATTGTTACTTGTATTGTTACTATGTTACTTGTCCTAGTCTGCCCCTTTTAGCATGTAAAGCGCCATGGAATATAATGGCGCTATATAAATAAATAATAATAATAATAATAATATGCTTGTGTAATTCACTATCCGATGGGGGTTAAATCATTCTTCATTTACTGTTGAAACCATAAGTTTACATATACTGTACAAAAAGACACATATGCATGTTTTTCTCACTATCTGAAATAAGAGTACTGTAAAAATAAAATAGGGAGGGGGACAAGAGGCGCAAGAGTGCCCTATCACTAGTGACACTGGTATAAAATGGTGGTGCTGTGAAGCCGCTCACCTGATCCAGTTGTGATCCCCACAACTGGTTTGAAGGCATTTAGGAAACAATATTCCAGCTGCTGCAGGACCTCCACCGACCACTGGATAGTGGTATGAATCAAAGAAATGATGGGAGTGCTGGTGTATCACGGTCCGCGCTGCTCCAGGGTGAAATAAACTCACCAAAGAGCCAGTCAGATTTCCATCCTTTTTATTCCTCCTTTCTCCTACGCGTTTTCAACGCCACACCTATCCCTGAGGAAGGCGCCGGGTGTGGCGCTGAAACGCGTAGGAGAAAGGAGGAATAAAAGGATGGAAATCTGACTGGCTCTTTGGTGAGTTTATTTAACCCTGGAGCAGCGCGGACCGTGATACACCAGCACTCCCATCATTTCTATGAAATAAGAGTAAACCTTTCCAGTTTTAGGTCAAATAGGATTACCATAATTATTATTATTTGCCAAATTCCAGATTAATGAGAGAGATAATGTTTTAAGACATTTGTATTACTTTCTGCAAAGTCACAAATTTACATACACTAAGATTACTTTGCCTTTAAATAATTTGGGACAGCCCATATGATAATGTTATGTGTTTGGAAGCTTCTGATTCTGATTTATTGGCAACAATTGAGTTAATTAGAAACAAACCTCTGTCTCACCTTTGTATTTTAATGCACACCTGAAACACACTTCTTCTTTGTGTAGCATCATGGAAAAGTCTAAGGGCCATGTCACACCTGGCGCCGCCGCCAGAGATGTTGCCAGCGTCGCCGTCCCCCATTTATATGGTGCGACACCTCCGGCGGCTCACCTGCGATCTGACAGGCGGCATCGCCGCCGGGGTGTCTCAAAACCCCAGCGGCGATGCAGTACAATGGGAGCCTATGGCTCCCATCGCCTGTCTGATTGCTGTCGCCCGTTTACATGGGGCGAAGTGTACACATCGCCCCATATCGGCCGCCTGGTTTCAGAGCACTGCTCTGAAACCAGGCAACAACTCAAATGCGTCGCCCTCGCCCTGTTACATTGGGCGACGCATTGGCGATGTCGGCGGCAATAAAAATCGCTGCCGATATTGTCAGGTGTGACGGTACCCTAAAGAAATCAACCAAGATATCAGGAATAGAATTGTGGATTTGCACAAATCTGGTCCATCCTTGGGGGCAATTTACAGATAACTGAAGGTGCCTTGTTCATCTGTACAAACAACTATACACATGTACAAATAAGATAGGAATGTCCAGCCATCATAAATCTCAGAAAAGAGACGAGTTCCATGTTCCAGAGATGAACGTGTTTTTGTCTTACATGTGCAGGTCAATCCAAAAACAAAAGCATAAGACCTTGTGAAAATGATGGCAGAAGCTAAAATTGTGTCATTATCTATAGTGAAATGAGTATTATATCAACATGGGCTGAAAGGTGACTCTGCCAGGAAGAAACCATTACTCCAAAAGAAATAAAAAAAACAGCAGATTAATTTTTGCAAATGCATGCAGGAACAAAGGCCTAAACCGTGTTCCAAATTATTATGCAAATTGGTTTTAAGTGTCATAGGGTTTTTTTTTCATTGTTTGTCAATGAAACCCATTGACGGTATTGTGTCTCAGGGTTCTTTGGATCATTGAAATCAATCTCAGATATCTGTGATAATTAGTTTGGCAGGTGAGCCCAATAAAAGGAAAACTGGGTGTTCCACAATAGTATGCAGGCCACAGTTTTCACGTAACATAGGAAGGAAAAAGGATCTCTCTGCTGCAGAAAAGCAATAAATAGTGCAATGCCTTGGACAAGGGATGAAAACATTTGATATTGCAAGAATACGTAAGCGTGATCATCGTACTGTGAAGAGATTTGTGGCTGATTCTGAGCATAGACGTGTTTGTGCAGATAAAGGCAGAATGAGGAAGGTTTCTGCCAGGCAAGTTCATCGGATTAAGAGAGCAAGCTGCTAAAAAGGCCTTACAAACCAACAAACAGATATTTGAAGCTGCTGGTGCCTCTGGAGTCCCTTGAACCTCAAGGTGTAGGATCCTTCAAAGGCTTGCTGTGGTGCATAAACCTACTATTCGGCAACCCCTAAACAGTGCTCGCAAGCAGAAACGGTTGCAGTGGGTCCAGACATACATGAAGACAACCCAGGATGGTCCAGATGAATAGAGTAGTGAATGGTTGGTGGATGCCACCATGTTCCAACAAGGCTGTGACGTCAGCAAGGAGGTGGAGGAGTCATGTTTTGTGCCAGAATCATTGAAAAACAGCTGGTAGGTCCCTTTAAGGTTCCTAAAGATGTGAAAATGGCCTCTGCAACGTATATAGAGTTTCCGACTGTGAACTTTCTTCCATGGTACAAAAAGCAAAAGCGTGCCTCTAGGAGCAAAATCATCCTCATGCATGTCAATGCACCTTCTCATGCTACAAAGAATACCTCTATGACATTGGCTGCTATGGGCATAAGAGGAGATAAATTCATGGTGTGGCCACCATCATCCCCTGACCTCAACTCTATAGAGAACCTTTGAAGTATAATCAAGCAAAAGATATATGAGGGTGGAAGGCAGTTCACATCAAAACAGCAGCTCCTGAAGGCTATTCTGACATCATGCAAAGAAATACAAGCAGAAACTCTCAAGAAACTCACAAGTTCAATGGATGCAAGAATTGTGAAGGTGATATCAAAGAAGGGTTCCTATGTTAACATGTAACTTGGCCTGTTAGCATGTTTTGGAGTTAAATAGCTTTTTATTTCAGTGAATGTGACCTCCTAATGCTGCAAATTCAACAAATGAGCATTTTCAGTTCTTTCAAACATATCAAATGTTTAGAAACTCTACTGTGCTTAGTACTTTGGAACAGTGCATTTACAGTTTTTTAAAATTTTGAAGATTATACTGTTATCATTGAGAGGTTTCTTCAATAAAATTTGACGTATACTCTAACGGGTGATGACTTTTAATACCCTGACTGTCATTTGCACTGATCATTTAGGAAATTCAGAAAAAAAGAACATTTACATAATAATTTGGAACACAGTGTATATTTTTGGAGACATGTCCTGGGGGTCTGGCAAAACTAAAATTTAACTGTTTGGCAATAATGACCATGGTTTCATTTTGAAGAAAAAGAGAAGCTTGGAAGCCTAATAACACTATCCCAACTATGAAACATGGGGGTGACAGCATCATGTTGTGGGGTTGTTTTGCTGCAGGAGAGATTAGTACACCTCAAAAATAGATGGCATCAGGAGGAAAAAAGATTATTTGGCAATACAGAAGCAAGATCTCAAGGCATCAGCTAGGAAGTTTAAGCTTTGGTGGAAATGGGTCTTCCAAATGGACAATGACCTGAAGCATAATGGTAAATTGGTTACAAAGTGGCTTAAGGATAACAAAGTCAATGTTTTGGAGTGGCCATCATAAAGCCCTTATCTCAATCCTATTGAAAATTTATGGGCACAGCTGAAAACATAGGTGTGAGTAAGGCTACCTACAAATTTTGTTCAGTTACACTAGTTCTGTCAGGAGGAATGAGACCAAATTTCTACCAACTATTGTTAGAAGAAGTCATACAGTTTAAGGGCAATGGTACCAAATACTAATAAAATGTATGTAAACTTCAGACTTTGCAGAAAGTATTAAAAATGCACTTAAACATTATTTCTCATTATTCTTCAATTTGTTAAATATTAATTATTGCAATCCTAATTGACCTAAAACGGTCAATCTAGCAGCGGTGGTCATGTGTAATAAAAGCTGTCGGTATTTAGACTAATCTGAAACTGTGGACTATTGTGTAGATAAGAATTGGAATCCAGAGGTATTTGAAGATAAATGACCTTAAAAATAAGAGTCTTAACCATTTCCCAAAAACCTTGAATTGTACATGGGTAAATCACTCTCAAGAGATATAATAGTAAAACAGAATTATCTTATACTAGCTGTGAGCCCGATGCAAATGCATCGGGATTCTAGAATGTGCATTAATTTGATTATAGTAGTTATAGCTGTTAGCCTGATGCAAATGCATCGGGTATCTAAAATATGTTTATTGTTTTTTTAAAGATTTTTAAATAATAATCGCATCATCAATAGCAATAATATAAGCCATAGCATTATTATTAGCAGTAATAGCAGTATTAATAGCATTATTAGCAGTATTATGAGCATAAATAACAGTATTAATAGCATTAATAGCATTATTATTAGCATTAATAGCATTATTAATAGCATTATTAGCATTAATAATAGCATTAATAACATTATTAATAGCATTAATAGCATTATTATTAGCATTAATAGCATTATTAATAGCATTATTAGCATTAATAATAGCATTAATAACATTATGAATAGCATTAATAGCATTATTATTAGCATTAATAGCATTAATAATAGCATTATTAGCATTAATAATAGCATTAATAACATTATTAATAGCATTAATAGCATTATTATTAGCATTAATAGCATTATTAATAGCATTAATAGGATACATATTAGCATTAATAGCATTAATAGCATAATTAATAGCATTAATAGCATTATTAATAGCATTAATAGCATTATTATTAGCATTAATAGCATTAATAATGGCATTATTAGCATAAATAATAGCATTAATAACATTATTAATAGCATTAATAGCATTATTATTAACATTAATAGCATTATTATTAGCATTAATAGCATTAATAATGCCATTAATAGGATAAATATTAGCATTAATAGCATTAATAGCATAATTAATAGCATTAATAGCATTATTAATAGCATTAATAGCATTATTATTAGCATTAATAGCATTAATAGGATAAATATTAGCATTAATAGCATAATTAATAGCATTAATAGCATTATTAATAGCATTAATAACATTATTATTAGCATTAATAGCATTAATAATAGCATTATTAGCATTAATAATAACATTAATAACATTATTAAAAGCATTAATAGCATTATTATTAGCATTAATAGCATTAATAGCATTATTATTAGCATTAATAATACCATGAATAGGATAAATATTAGCATTATAATAGCAATAATAGCATTATTATTAGCATTAATCGCATTATTATTATTAGCATTAATAGCATTAATAATAGCATTAATTAGCATTAATAATAGCATTACTAACATTATTAATAGCATTAATAGCATTATTATTAGCATTAATAGCATTAATAACATTATTATTAGCATTAATAGCATTAATAATACCATGAATAGGATAAATATTAGCATTAATAGCATAATTAATAGCATTAATAGCATTATTATTAGCATTAATAGCATTAATAGGAGAAATATTAGCATTAATTAGCATAATTAATAGCATTAATAGCATTATTAATAGCATTAATAACATTATTATTAGCATTAATAGCATTAATATTAGCATTATTAGCATTAATAATAGCATTAATAACATTATTAATAGCATTAATAGCATTATTATTAGCATTAATAGCATTAATAATGCCATTAATAGGATAAATATTAGCATTAATAGCATAATTAATAGCATTAATAGCATTATTAATAGCATTATTATTAGCATTAATAGCATTAATAGGATAAATATTACCATTAATAGCATTAATAGCATAATTAATAGCATTAATAGCATTATTAATAGCATTAATCGCATTATTATTAGCATTAATAGCATTAATAATAGCATTATTAGCATTAATAATAGCATTAATATTATTATTATTAGCATTAATAGCATTATTATTAGCATTAATAGCATTAATAGCATTATTATTAGCATTAATAGCATTAATAATACCATGAATAGGATAAACATTAGCATTAATAGCATTAATAGCATAATTAATAGCATTATTTGCATTATTAATAGCATTAATAGCATTATTATTAGCATTAATAGCATTAATAATAGCATTATTAGCATTAATAATAGCATTAATAACATTATTAATAGCATTAATAGCATTATTATTAGCATTAATAGCATTAATAATAGCATTAATAACATTATTATGAGCATTAATAGCATAATTATTAGCATTAATAGCATTATTATTAGCAGTAATATCATTATTATTATTAGCATTTTTTTTTAATTATTATTTTTTTATTAATTATTTATTATTTTTTTATTAATTTTTTATTATATTTTAATTATTTTTATTATTATTAAATTTATTATTTAGGCTGAGACCCAGTTCTCTTTCAGGTCCGCTAAAGGGCTGATATAATTAGCATATATATTTTTTTTTTATTATTATTTTTATTGAATTATTTATTATTTTTAATTTATTTTTTTATTATTTTGTAATTATTTTTAAATTATTTTTTTATTATTTAATTTATTAATTTTTTTAAGTGAGAGTGAGACACAGTTCTCATTCAGGTCCGCATTTATTTATTTTTTTTATTATTATTTTTATTTAATTATTTAATATTTTTTATTTATTTTTTTTATTATTTTTTAATTATTTTTAAATCATTTTTTTTATTATTTAATTTATTTATTTTTTTTAAGTCAGACTGAGACACAGTTCTCATTCAGGTCCGCCTTTTTTTTTTTTTTAAATTATTATTTTTATTTAATTATTTATTATTTTTTAATTATTTTTTTATTATTTTTAAATTATTTTAAAATTATTTTTTTTATTATTAAATTTATTTATTTTTTTACTTGCGAGAGTGAGACACAGTTCTCATTGCGGTCCGCCTTTTTTTTCCCATTGACATACATTACCGTGTGTGGCGATTTTATGGCCGGCCACCTGGTTCTATTTGTCGGCCTTAAAATCGCGGACACACCGCTAATGCATGTCTATGGGCAGTCAGCTCGAATTCTGATTGGTCGGCGTTCAATCCGAAATCGGGCTGACTGCCCATAGAGATGCATTAGCGGTGTGTCCGCGATTTTAGGGCCGAGAAATAGAACCAGGTGGGCGGCCATAAAATCGCCGACACACCGGTAATGTATGTCAATGGGGAAAAAAAGGCGGACCTGAATGAGAACTGCGTCTCAGTTTTGAGGGGCTCTTCTGATTGGCTGAGGGCAGTATACAGCGACCAATCAGAAGAGGGCCTCAGATCTCATTAAGGTACAATGGCGGATTTTTCGTCCATTGTATCTTAATGAGAAGGAAGAGGACGTCGAAGATGGAAGTTAGCGAAAAGAAGAGAGAAGACCCCCGGGGCCGGAGGAAGAGGACGCCTGGCCGGACGGAGGATCAGATGACAAAGAAGACATGTAAGTATGTGCGGACATGGGGGGGCTGTGCGGACATGGGGTCGGGCTGTGCGGACATGGGGTCGGGCTGTGCGGACATGGGGTCGGGCTGTGCGGACATGGGGTCGGGCTGTGCGGACATGGGGTCGGGCTGTGCGGACATGGGGTGGGGCTGTGCGGACATGGGGTCGGGCTGTGCGGACATGGGGTCGGGCTGTGCGGACATAGGGGTGGGGCTGTGCGGACATAGGGGGCGGGCTGTGCGGACATAGGGGGCGGGCTGTGCGGACATAGGGGGCGGGCTGTGCGGACATAGGGGGCGGGCTGTGCGGACATAGGGGGCGGGCTGTGCGGACATGGGGTCGGGCTGTGCGGACATGGGGTCGGGCTGTGCGGACATAGGGGGCGGGCTGTGCGGACATAGGGGGCGGGCTGTGCGGACATAGGGGGCGGGCTGTGCGGACATAGGGGGCGGGCTGTGCGGACATAGGGGGCGGGCTGTGCGGACATAGGGGGCGGGCTGTGCGGACATAGGGGCCGGGCTGTGCGGACATAGGGGTCGGGCTGTGCGGAGGCAGGTAGCGATTTGCGGCTCAGGCAGCGACTTGCAATGGCCTCGCGGCCATTGCTCGCGCTACCTGAGCGGTAAATCGCTTCGCGCCCAATGTTAAGTTCGTATCCACATGACCACGCCGGAAGTAGCGCGCGGAGGGGCGCTTTTCCGATTCGCGATTATATAATAGATTATGTATCCCTATAATTCAAGCATGTGGAAGTCTTAGGCTGGTTTCACACTACGATTTTGTGTCTGTCCGTGGGATCTGACTTTGAAGGGGGATCCCACGGACAGGCACGGATCCATACGGATCCCTGCAATCGGATGGCAAATAGCCATCCGATCTGCAGGATCCGTGTGGATCCTGCGGTCCCCTGTCTCTCCCTACTCCTGCCTCCTCCATCTTCTGCCCTCTCCTATTCTATATGCTGTGCCCCCGCTATTCTTTGCTGTGCCCCCGCTATTCTATCCTCATCTATCCCTATCCTCTTCCCTGTCCTCTCCCTGTGTGTAAAAAAATTAAAAAAACTCCTCCGGGAGCATACATCACCTCTCACCGGCTCCAACGCTGCACACGATCAGGACTAAAGGACCTGTGATGATGTAAGAGCCCGGTCACATGACTCGTCAGCTGACCGGGTCTCTTACATCATCACAGGCTCTTCTGCCCTGATCGTGTGCAGCGTTGGAGCCGGTGAGAGGTGATGTATGCTCCCGGAGGAGTTTTTTTATTTTTTTACACACAGGGAGAGGACAGGGGACAGGATAGAGAAGAGGGGGCACAGCAAAGAATAGCGGGGGCACAGAACAGCATAGGAGAGGGCAGAAGATGGAGGAGCAGAGCAGGGAAAGACAGGGAGATACGGAGCCGACATCGGATCCGAGGTGAACTCTGATCCAATGTCCATAGGCTCCCATGCTGTGGGCCCTCGGATCAGCCTCGAATCAGCAGTGATCCGATGCTGTCCGATGTGAGTCACGGACACAAAATCGTAGCAGGCTACGATTTTGTGCCCGTGATTACATCGGATGGGATCGGATGGTGCCAAAATCGGATGCCAATAGTGGCACATCCGATCCCATCCGATTCCCATAGGGGAACATGGGGTCCGATTTCGGATCCGATTGTATCCGTTTTGAAACGGATACAATCGGATGACTGAAAATCGTTATGTGAAAGCAGCCTTAGTTCATTTCTGCATATCACTTTCCAAGTACAACCCCCTAGAAAACCTTCATATCTACTCATGCATGAGTGTTTTGGGTAATCATCTGGATAGGAGTTAAGTAATATATGATAAATATCTGATATAAGTCCTTTGGTTGAGTGTTATGAGTGTGCCGTGTCCTGATATCCCTTCTTAAGGACATGGGATCTAGAGGTCTCAATGTTCAATCAATCTCAAGCTTTCTGTAAAACTGGCTTGATTGTTGTCTTTGTGATGTACTTTTCCTTATATGCTGAAAGGGTTAAGGACCCCTTCCCTGCTGGCTGAGAGAATTCTCTTAGCTTTCATTTCAACTGCAGCTTGTGATTATCTCTTCTTTCCGCTATATATACCTGGCTTCACTCCATGCTGGATATAGAATTTCAATTCTAGTATGGTGGAGATCATTTCTATTAAGCAAAGATGTTTGTTCCTTTAGCATCAGTGCAGCTACCTACTGGAGAAGACCTTTCATATCTGTTGCCTTGCCTGAGTTGCATGTGGGTTTCCTTGCTCTCTTGCCCTTTCACTCCCTTGAGGGGGTAGGGATGACATCTAGATTTGTCGTGTCCAGGAGCTTAGCAAGATATGAATTTAACAAAAGACTGATTGACAACACCAATAAATATGAACAGGTGCTAGCAACTTGTACATCCTAATATACGTTTCCTTACAAATTCTTTCCTTTACCTATATGGCTTGAATCTAATGTTTATACTCGATTTTAAGACTGATCCTCCTGGTTGAGTAATTAATTGTACTATTCCAAGCAGGACTCTCTGACACTGTATCCATCCCTTTTCTCTCATTCTCCCTCCCTCTTACTGCCCTATTCCTACACCTTTTACCCTTACTCCTCCTTTACCCCGTTAGACCTGCAAAGCTGCAATCTTGTATTGTTATCATTATTGAATGTTATGATTGTTGTTTTGAAAAATGTTTTTCCTTTTTTCTATTCCTGTTATTTTGCTGAAAAATTCTAAATAAAGTGCTCGCTTCGGCAGCACATATACTAAACTTGGAACGATACAGAGAAGGTTAGCATGGCCCCTGCACAAGGATGACACACAAATTCATGAAGCGTTCCATATTTTTTCTATCTAAGAATGGCTGTTATAAGGTTGATAGAAGCCATACGTATTTTGATTGCATTATATACATCTCAGTTGTGATGACCGTTTATATTCTATAGCTACAATGACTGTTCTTGATTTTAATTTGGCCCTATGATAGAGCCCTTTAGAGGGTCTGTTATACAATGTCTTCCTATGTGCCCATATAGTTACGCCGCCCTCCCATATGTTGTGTTTTACTGCTTTGTTTCTAGTGCTATAGTTGTGATATAATCTGGAGGCTTTAATGGTGGAATCATATAGAACGTTGTGGGGGCTTGGCCGGTTGCACTTTGTCCACTAGGGTTTGTCTACGACACTACTCCTCAGAGATTTCTCTGATATATTCTCCCACCTGAGGCTTACTGGCCTATTGGTCCTTCAGACGGAATTCTGTCTTCCGGCTGAATCAACCTTTTATTACTTTGTGCTGTATTTTTCTCTTCTACTTCTCTTCGTTCTCTCTCTTCTCTTTCCTCTCTGTCCCTCCTCTCTTTAACTACCCACTTCCCCTTACTCCCCCTTGACCCGATTACACTTTACGCTAGGATTGGTGATCTCCATGGCAACTCTACAACTCTGCTTGCTGAATGTTAGCGGGTTTAATGTCCCTGAAAAACGGTCAAATGTGTTATACAGCATGCACAAAAAACGAGTGAATATTCTTATGATACAAGAGATGCACTTCAAAACTGATAAAACCCCTACACGTAACCATAAATACCATATATTCAAGGTGGTTTCATGGTAGTAATGCTGACTCCAAATCTAAGCATCAGCATTACACAAGTCCTTACAGGCTCAGGTGTTTGCCTCTAAATTTACCCGAATGGTAGGTATATGTTTTTTGAAGATTAAAATTGTGACCGATACATTTACTATCGCTAACCTCTATCTACCCAACCAGGATCAGGTTCGAGCATGCAAAAAATACCTGCGGGACCTCTCGACCTTTCCAGAGGGCTATGTGATTGTCTGAGGAGATTTCAACAATGTGTTGCACCCGCCATGGACTCTTCTTTGGATAGGTCGGTGGTGCCCCCCTCGCAGCTGGAGAGCCTGCAGCGTGTGTACTAGTGGGGTCAAGGTTGGTGGATGCAGGCTGTATTTATGATTATGCACCTGTAGGCACTGCCTAGGGCACCGGCTTGGAGGGGGGTGGCGCCAGGAAGGAGTTGTGAAAAACATATTTTTTTTAACTGTTCTCTCCCCTCACCCAGACTCTATAGCAAAACCGGAGTCTTTGCGGGGAAGGGGGGTGTCACAGCGGGGGAGCCGAGAGCAGGCTCTATAGAATTTCATGAGTGTCTTTAAAACACTGTTGAGATAATACTCTGTGCTCCCTGCACTTCCGGCTTCGATGGGAGCTTCAGGCTGCTCTCTGACCCTGTGTGCACACACTCTCCTGATGTCCCGGCAGCAGGGTAAGTTTACCCCTTCACTGCCGGTGTGAGTACAGTGTGCATTGCAGCCACAGAAAAGAAGAGATACCGCAGTAACCAGGAACAGCCTAATATGGGGACGGTGGAGAAGGGGGGGGGTGCAGGAATACGGATTTGGCACAGGGGGTGCAGGGATATGGATTGGGCATAGGGGGTGCAGGCATATGGATTGGGCACAGGGGGTGCAGGGATATGGATGGGGTGCAGGATATGGATGGGGCACAGGGGTGCAGGGATATGGATGGGGCACAGGGGTGCAGTGTATGGATTTGGACAGGGTGCGGGATATGGATGGGCACAGGGGGTGCAAGATGTGGATGAGGTGCAGGGATATGGATGGGCACAGGGTGCAGGATAGGATAGGTGCAGGGTATGGATGGGCACAGGGTGCAGGGATAGTATTGGGTGCAGGGATATGGATGGGGTGCAGGGATAAGGATGGGGCACAGGGGTGCAGGGATATGGATGGGGCACAGGGGGTGCAGGGATATGGATGGGGCACAGGGGTGCAGGGATATGGATGGGGCACAGGGGGTGCAGGGATGTGGATGAAGTGCAGGGATATGGATGGGGCACAGGGGTGCAGGTGGGTATGGATGGGGTGCAGAGATATGGATGGGGCACAGGGGTGCAGGGATATGTATTGGGTGCAGGGATATGGATGGGGCACAGGGGTGCAGGAATATGGATGGGGTGCAGGGATATGGATGGGGCACAGGGTGTAGGGATATGGATGGACACAGCAGGTTGCAGGGATATGGATGGGCACAGGGTGCAGGTTATTATGGATGGACAGGGGTGCAGGGATATGGATGGGGCACAGGGGTGCAGGGATATTATGGATGTAACACAGGAGTGCAGGGATATGGATGGGGCACAGGGGTGCAGGGATATGGATGGGGCACAGGGGTGCAGAGATATTATGGATGGACTTAGGGGTGCAGGGGTATGGATGGACACAGCAGGGTGCAGGGATATGGATGGACACAGCAGGGTGCAGGGATATGGATGGACACAGCAGGGTGCAGGGATATGGATGGACACAGCAGGGTGCAGGGATATGGATGGACACAGGGGTGGTGCAGGTGCTGGGTGCCTGGTGCTGGTGGTATGTGCCTGGTGCTGATGGCAGGTCCATGGTGCTGGTGCCAGGTGCAGGCGAGCTGGAGACCGGGAGCCACAGAGGAAGAAGCTGCCAGGTAGCTGGTGCCGGCGAGAGGGAGACCGGGAGCCACAGAGGAAGAAGCTGCCGGGTGCCTGGTGCCCGCGAGCGGGAGACCGGGAGCCACAGAGGAAGAAGCTGCTGGGTGTCGGGATGAGGGATCCGGAATTAGGAGCGTGGAGTCAGGTAAGGCGCTGTTACAGCCGAAGATAGCAGCCTGGGGGGGACAGAATGGGATGGATGGATAGATGGAATGGATGAAATGGATGGGCAGCCTGGAAGAGGGGCAGAATAGGATGGATGGATAGATGGGGCGGCCTGGAAGAGGGGCAGAATTGGATGGATGGATAGATAGGGCAGCCTGGAAGAGGGGGCAAAATGGAATGCATTGATGGATGGGGCAGCCTGGAAGAGGGTGCAGAATGGGATGAATGGATGGATGGATGGGACAGCCTGGAAGAGGGGGCAGAATGGGATGGATGGATGGGGCGGCCAGAAAGAGGGGGCAGAATGGGATGGACGGATGGATGAGGCAGCCTGGAAGAGGGGGCAGAATGGGATGCATGGATGGATGGCGCAGCCTGGAAGAGTGGGCAGAATGGGATGGATGGGGCAGTCTGGAAGAGGGGGCAGAATGGGATGGATTAATGGATGGATGGGGAGGCTTGGAAAAGGGGGCACAAGATGGATGGAGGAGGGGTGCATGGAAAAGGGGGCAGAAGATGGATGAATGGAGTGGGGGCATGGAAAAGGGAGTAGAAAATGCATGGATAGGGGGGCCGTATGGAAAAGGGGGGAGTAGCTGGATGGATGCATTGAGGAGCGGCATGGAAAAGGGGAGAGAAGATGGATAGAAGGATGGGGGAGAAGATACATGGATGGTTTGGTGGATGGGGGAGAAGGTACATGGATGGATGGCTGGATGGCGGAGAAGGTACATGGATGGATGGGTGGATAGAGGGAGAAGGTACATGGATGGATGGCTGGATAGAGGGAGAAGGTACATGGATGGATGGGTGGATAGAGAGAGAAGGTACATGGATGGATGGATGGATAGAGGGAGATGGTACATGGAACGTGGGGGAGAAGCTGCAAGGATGGGGGAGAAGCTACATGGATGAGGGAGAGGCTGCGTGGAACATGGGAAGGGGATGGAGGGAAGGATGAGCTGCATGGAACATATGGATGGAGGATGAGCTGCATGGGACATTTAATATGCATACACGTTTATATAGGGAACGTACTGTTCTGGTGATGTATTGACCGTGGTTCTGATTATGTATTATTGTATTGATGGTGGTTCTGGTGATTTACTGACAGGGGTTATAGAGATGATGTATTATTGTATTGATGGAGTTTCTGGTAATGCATTGACTGGTTTTGGTGATGTATTACGGTATTGACAATGGTTCTGGTGATATACTGACAGGGGTTCTAGTGATGTGTTATTGTATTGCCGGTGGTTCTGGTGATGTAGTCATGTGGACGTTGTAATCTTTAACTTAACAGACTTGATCCTAAAACATTATAGGGTAAGTATGCTTGACTAAAAATACAGCTGTATGTCAGCCAAATAATTGACTATAATCCCTAAGCACTATAGATAGGTGTCCAATAACTCGGCCGGCAGCGAGCTTGCTCGGCTCTCCCATATACAGGGCACTCATTCTTCCCAGTGTTCCTGTATAATGAGTGAAAGCTGCTGTTAGGCCCCATTCACATCAGCGGTTTGCTGAAGTTTCTGGCCGATCTGGCAGATGGACCCGGATCTGCTGCCTAATGGCCGACTTATGACACCGATCCGGCAAACCCCATGCCTTGTCTAAGGGGCTTGCAGTCGGATGCGGCAAGTGCGGTTCTGCCAGATCAGGCACATTCGCCACTTGCTGCGGCAAAAAACCAACTGCTAACCGCTGGGTTTTTTTGCGGACACAACTGCCGAATTTGCCAAATCGCGGCAATACCTTAATTGTCGCAAGTCCCGTGGAAAATGAATGGGGGCTTGCCGCAAGTGAACCTCAAGTCGGCCGTTAAGCGGCATATGCGGTAAATCTGCCGGATCCGGACAGAACCGCTGACGTGAAAAGGGGTCTTAGATGTCTCTGGCTGCAGCTTATCACTTAGAGGACAAAAGGATCTACAGTACAGTAATCAGACATGCTGGATCCTTATTTCCCTCGGCCAATCATCAATTAGAGCCCCCATACACATTAGACTGTCCTCGCAGGTTTAGCCAACTTTAGTCTCATGTGTATCCTCACTACTATCTGAAGACTATGAGCACTGACATCTGTGAACCCCCTGAGTGCTGGAATTCAGATAAAAGATAGGACACACAGTTAAAAAGGATTTGAGGAAAACCTCAAAAAACTGAACATATGAACATCAATCTGTTTTTACATTGCCGTGCAGGAGTTCATTCCTTTTAGCATGTAGTTGTTGCTTGTTCAGTCAGAATACTGAGCGGATCTGCCTGAAAAATAAAATGCTGTGTGCACATACGATTAGTCTGACTAATCGGGGGGGGGGGGGGGTGCACGACCGCTGAAAGTGCCTAGGGCGGCAGGAACTCCAAATACGGCCCTGGGTGGATGTTTGGAGACTAATACACCCCACTACACGTGATTACACCTACTTCTCCACAGTACATAATTCCTATAGTAGGTTAGATTATTTTCTAATCAAACATGGGCTCTTATCTCTTAACCCAAGATCTGACATTGACACGAATGATATGGTCAGATCATGCAACGGAGTCATAAGGGGGTATTTATACAGCAGGGAGCCTGACTGAAAAGAGACAGAACGGATAACATTATGGGGTTACTAAATCGCATTCAGGTTCTAGAGGACGAGAGACGCACAGATACTGGCTGACCTTTTACAGGCACGTTGCGAGTTGGGCACTTTACTAGATACTACATTAGCACGACAACAAGACTGCTTTCATAAATATCTACAGTGGTGTTCAAAAGTCCTGCATAGGCATAGGATAAATAGATTTTTTAAGTTGTAAACCTTTTCTGTCGAATATCTTCGATGCTAATATGACATATTATATATGGTTTTGTTCAGAATACAATTTTGCATTCTCTCCTTGTAATATTTTTAGCTTTTGAAGCAGTTTTGCCTGAAATTATTGCAACAATATGGGAATTGAAAGCACAACTAAATATTGTACAGCTTCAGATCCGAAATTAGCCAATCACAGATGAGGTTCTTGTGATCAATCATAACCTGGATATGGCAGCCAATCACTTTCCATTACATTGCATCACATCTGCTGCTTTGTTTGTTTGTTTTATCTGTTGGTCTATCTAGTGAATCATACTGTAGAGCTTTATGATGGGAGCCTTCAGATTTTTGTTAGTGGAGGATCGTGTGCGAGTTGTGGTGCTACATGAAGAGGGTTATACTGGCCCCCAGATCGCAAGGAAGGTCGGCTGTAATCAGAGTACAGTCGTAAGAATTTTGCAGAAACATAAGCAACTTGGAATTACCCAGGACAGGCCCAGATCTGGTCGGCCCAGAAAGTCAACTAAAAGGGAGGATAGAGTACTGATAAGAACATCCCTTGCCCATGGAAAGCTCACCTCTCCTCAGCTTCTGCGAGAATGGCAAGAAAAGTGCAATATTGAGGTAGCAACATCAACTGTTAGGAAGGGATGTTTGGAAGCAGGATTGAGAGGGTGCAAGGCCCGAAAGAAGCCATTGATGACAGCCATACAAAGACAAAGGCGAAAACTGTGGGCATTGAAATATTCAAAATGGAGGAAGGAGGAGTGGGAAAAAGTGCTATTTAGTGATGAAAGCACTTTTTGCATTTTAGGAAATGATGGCAAGTCTTATGTGAGAAGGTTTCCACATGAAGAGTACAAGCCAGAGTGTTGGAGCTTCTCTGTAAAACATCCCATGAAAGTAATGGTCTGGGGCTGTATGGCAGCCAATGGTGTTGGAAGGCTTCATATTGTGGAGGATATGGTTAATGCAAAAAAAATACATAGACATCCTTAATAAGAAAATGCTGCCTTCTGCTCAACACCTGTTTTCAGGGAATTATATCTTCCAGGATGATAATGCTCCTTGTCACAGAGCTAAGACAGTAACGGAATGGAAAAAAAAGAACATGGTGGCTACTATTGACAGTCCCCGGACCTCAATCCAACTGAAAAATTGTGGCACAAGGTATCAATAGAGATATCTAGAAAACAGCCAAGGACCAAGAGAGAGTTGATTGAGGCTCTGATACAGGCCTGTAACCACATTGTCACATGTGAACATCTGCAGAAGCTTGTTCACTCAATGCCACAGAGATGCAAGTTGGTGCTCAAGAGCAAAGGCTGGCCAATAAAGTATTATAAGCTAAAGATGCACTCAAAAGGCCCAGACTCTGAATGAAATAAAAAAATAATAAATCTTAAAAAGTAAAATTTAAGTCTGTGTGAACTTTCATTGGAAGTTAATGAACTTAGAAACCTGTTCACCATTCTACACACTGTACTGGTGTAGGTATGGTTATGCTGTAAAAAAAAAACATAAAAAATGCGCATACCATAACAATTTATACAGTTGGGACATTCAAAAATGAGTATGGCATACAATGAGGGATTACAAAAACATATATGTTCCACCAGTTTCACTGTAGAGATGCAGAAGTATGAAATATATAGTTTTCTTCATGCCTATGCAGGACTTTTGAACACCACTGTATATGAATACTCTAATAAGCCTGGTAGGTCATTGGCGCGGTTTCTGCATCCCCGCGTTCCCACTGCTTACATCCCCACCATAAAATCTAGTTCGGGAGACTCGGTCCATTTTCCTGCATTGCTGGTGGATTTATTTAGAGCATACTATGATTCACTGTACAATTTAAAAGGTCCATTATCTGATATGTCCCCTACTGAGTTCCAAAAAAGAGTAGATGACTACATTCGAGATACTGAGCTTCCACCTATTTCGGATGCTGAGTTGGAGATGTCCCTTCTTGGAACAGGAGATATCAGATACAATTAAGTCTTTGGCAAATGGTAAAAGTCCTGGCCCAGATAGATTCTCAGCCACCTTTTATATATTGTTTGCGAGTAACCTGATACCCTCTATGACTAAACTTTTTAACTCAATTTCGGCAACCTGCCCTTTTGCCCCGCAAACATAAGCGGCTACAATCACTGTTATCTCTAAACCAGGCAAGGATCCCATGTTCTGTATAAATTATCGCCCTATTTCACACATTAATGGGGATGTGAAAGTGTTTGCGAAGGTAATAGCTAGAAAATTGGGCCCTATGCTCCCTAAGTCTATTCATAATGACCAGGTGGGATTTGTGCAACATAGGGAGGCCAAAGATAATACCGTGAAGACGTTGCTCCTTGCTTCCTATATGCGAACGGGAAAGGTTCCAGCCTGTCTATTGTCTATTGATGCCGAAAAGGCGTTTGATCGCTTGGGCTGGACATTTCTACGAGCCTCCTTGAAGCAATTGGGAGTGAGGCCTAACATGCTGGAGAGAATTTTCGCTTTATACCATGAACCCACGGCTGTCTTAAAATTAATGGCACCTTTTCATCGCCCATTAAAATAAGAAATGGGACCCGGCAGGGCTGCCCCCTCTCCCCTTTGCTTTATATCCTCGCTATGGAACACCTATTATGGAAGGCAATTGATGTTAGGGGCCTACAGATTGGTCAGCATGATTTTAAGTTATCCCTTTATGCGGATGATTTATTGTTATATATCACCAATCCGACGGTAGCTTTCCCAGTGCTTATCAAAGTTCCGTAGATTTGGATATATTTCCAATTTTAAAGTTAACTACTCAAAAACGGAAGCACTTAACATCTCCCTGCCTGGTGATCTGGTTTCTCAACTTCAGTCATCATTCTCATTTAAGTGGAAAACCACTGCATTAAAATACCTGGGAGTTTTAATCCCCGCTGATATCAGTGAGTTGTATGCTCTGAATTATATCCTGCTTCTGCAGAAAACAATATCAGACATTAAAAAATACAACAAACTGCAATTATCTTGGTTCAGGCAAGTGGGCGTGGTCAAAATGGATATCTTGCCCCGATTCCTTTATCTTTTTCAGACAGCTCCAGTAAAGGTCCCAGATTGCTTTTTTAGATGCCAACAATAGGCCATTTAACAGTTTTATTTGGGAGACTGGTAAACCACGGACTCGATTCTCAGTATTAATTAGACCTAAGACTAAGGGGGAGTGGGCCTTCCTTATTTTAAAAGATATTACCAAGCAGTTTTACTTTCCAGGGTTGTGGACTGTAGATTTAGTGATGCTCATAAACAATGGGTGATACTGGCAAATTATTATCACCCACCTCCTGATATTGGCTGCCTTGGCTTGGCAGTGTCTGTCGACCACCTGTGTTGAACTTTGCTCCACTTACCCAAATTGCTCTGAAATTCTGGGATAGATCTAACAAGAAACTGAAGTTGACTTCCAGACTGAGTAGGTTGAGTCCCCTCTTCAACAACCCAGCTTTTCCCCCTGCAATTGCTAGATCTACATTCCTTTGCTGGACATCGCTTGACAGAGTGGGGTTGGGTCAGGTGAAGGATAGGCTAACTGGGCTCTGATCGTGACACACCATTGTTGTGGTTGGAATTTATTCAGCTGCGTGAATTCCTTTCGCGTGTTACCATAGTGGTGCCAACACCATTTGAGTCTCTGATGCTTCCTACCGAGAGATCCTCTTACGTAGTTTCCACGCTTTACAGTCTGATTCTGAACTCACTCCCTCTTACCACCCTTGGATTTATTGAGGCTTTGGAGAGGGACCTGCAGACTACCTTTTCTGAAGCTGATCGTTTGAAAATCTTCACCCTTGCGTACAAGATGACGGTATCCTGTAGTGAGCAGGAAAGAAATTACAAACTGCTAATGTGGCGACCCACATGGTCAGGTGTTACACCGGGGTATTACACTCATAAAAGCAGTGTAATTTTCCCCAACTGCAAGTGGATGTTAGGCTGGTGGGTGAGACCCATTCCTGCACTCCTACACTAGAGTAGTGGTGGGAGGTTACTCCTGGGGGGGAAAATATAGTCACCTCTAGAGTAGTAAAGTCAGTTAGTAGGAGTTGGAATGTGGATCGAGTCGGGAGGTCTAATAGGACAGCTCCAGGCTGATCCTAAGGAAAGATGAAAGGGGATCCTGAGGGAATCCTGAGAGAGGGTGCCTGACACGTGAGTCTGGGCCCGAGAGAGAAAGGGGGAACCCCAGCGTGGAGCGACCATTCTCCAGGGAATTCCCCAGTCCACCATGTGAACGCCGGACCCGAGGATACGGCCAGAGTCCACCTCTGAAGTCGTCAACCGGCTGCTGCGGTCTGGCACCCTGCCAGACAAAGCGGTCTGCCTGCTTCTTCACTTTGAGGGAGGGGAGCCCCAAGACTACCTTCATGGAGTAATTGGGTATAGACTCATCCTAGGCATGGAAGAAAGGACACGGGTTAGTCAACTAAGGCATATCATGGGTACCACCATACCACCTGGCATCCACTTGCAGCCACCCATAGAGCTACCTGTTTCTTTAACTTTTTCTGAACTGTGGACATGTATGCTGATGACTGTTTACAGTAATGTACCCGGGAGAGTGACTTTGCCTCTTTGTCTTTGTGCCGACAAATTCAACCTTTTTGCTTACAGCAACGCTGCCCCGGAGGATCGGCTCCACTTGTAGGGAGCTTTGCCATCCTTGCCACAATACCATATCTCTACGGAGGACTGTGGCGGTGCTGGTGACCCATCACCAGGTACTGCAGGTGGCATCACGAGACAACAAACTCTTATCCCCTGTACATAACCCCTCTATTGAAGTGTCACCCAGGCCATGGGCTCAGGCACCGCCACCCGTGACATCCCCATGAACCCCTCTGAACCTGATACCCGAGTACCCCCCGGCCTGGGGCTCGACACTAACGCGCTGGTACAGATACCCCACTTTTCTCCATAGGATTGATCCTGCGGTTTCGGATGTCTGTTGGAGATGTGGTTCAGATACAGGTGCTGTGCTTCATGTTTGGTGGTCCTGCGGTCTCTTACAACCCTTTTGGAGCTCGGTTTGTAAAGCCTTCCATCTAATGTCTGGGGTCCGTAATGAACCTTCTCCCCAGATTGCCCTTTTATCTTTAATACCCAGTACAGTAGCTTCTATAAAAAAGGGATTTTGAGGTTTTGCTTATTGGCTGCTAGAGCTATAATCCCCTGACATTGGAGGTCAACTGAGGTCCCCTCTGCGATGGAGTGGATAACTGAGATGGATAGGCTAAACCGCATGGAATCACTTATGGCAGGTGATAGTGATGCCAGGTATGAACAGGGACACACGTGAGTCCTCTGGCATTCCTTTAAGGAGAGCCCAAGGTTCCTTACTTGGTTACGTGAATCATCATGAATTCTGAAGTGTCAGTATTGTGATAATCAGGTTACCCCTTCCCCCCCTTTCCCTCCCGCTACAATTTTCTTCTTTTTCGCTCTTCTAACCCCCCTCTTTCCTTTTTCCCTCTTTTACTAATTCTACATTCTTGTATTTTGAGAAAGTTCCACTAAGTCACTGCAGCCCTCCACCAGCCGGGCCTTTATGGCAGAGTGGCCAGATGGAAGCCACTCTTCAGTGCAAGACATATGAAAGCCTGCATATGTGGTGCCCTGCTCACGCAGGTAGCCACAGACTTCCCTAATGCACAGCTGGGTTTCCACAGCAGGTACCTACTACATGCAACATCTTCCACCCCGGCACAGTAGGGGAAGCTATACTCACTGCCTTTAGGTGAGGTCCCCTATAAATACTGCTGCTAGGGGAAGAGTTAGTCAGCGTGTGCAGACGCTAGGAGAGCTGCGAAGACGTCCTGGTGGTCGGTGCCGCTGTTAGGCCCAAGCCAGTGACCCAGAGTGGCCTTTCTGACATCCCGCAAGCCTGAGTGGGGATAGAAGGCAAAGAGTAGAGCCAAAAGGGAGTGAGGAACTAGTAGAAGTTCAACCAAAGACGTACCGGACATCGGGGATCTGCACCTGTAGGATAGTTCAGGACTACAGAAATTCCCATCGCACCATGGAGACTTCAGTCACCCGATTCCCCTGTGAGTCCAGAGAGAGGGAGCCAGACACCGCAGTGTAGCGCAGCACAGCAGTGATCAGAGAGGGTAACCCATGGACCGCACAGGAGGAGAGAGCAGAGACATGAAGAGAGAGGAGGCCGGTCTGGCTGCATGCAGACTGGGCTTTAGCCACTACAGAGGAACAGAGGAGGCCTTATACCCACTTGCTGTGGGGACCCATTGTGCACCTGGTCACCTGTCAGTGCCCTGGACATCTTTACCTGCCGTACCAACAGTAAAAAGGTAAAAGAGACTTCAACAGTATGTGTGCGTCATTCCTCTCCATTTCTGTTGCCCTCATAGACTGATCCATCACTCCCCATCCCAACCTACAGCTCCACTCCAAGCTGCCCCTTCACACTACGCTGCCCCGGAGGTCCAGCCCTACTTGTAGGGGGCTTTGCCAACTCAGCCGCACTACCATCCACATCCGGAGGACTGTGGCGGTGCTGGTGACCCATCACCAGACACTACAGGTGGCGTCACATGACAAAAGCTTTAATCCCCTGTAAATACACCCTTTTTGAAGTGTCACCCAGGCCACGGGATCAGGCGCTGCCACCCGTGACATCCCTAAAACTACCACCGAGCCTGGTACCTGAGTACCTCAGGGCCTGGGGCTCGACACATAGAGTTTGCAAAAAAAACACATAAAGGACTCCCAGATGATGAGAAATAAGATTCTCTGGTTTGATGAGACAAAGATAGAATGTTTTGGTGATAATTGTAAGAGGTATGTGTGGAGAAAACCAGGCACTGCTCATAACCTGTCCATACAATCTCAACAGTGAAACATGGTGGTGACAGCATCATGGTATGGGGGTGTTTTTCAGGTGCAAGGACAGGACGACTGGTTGCAATTGAAGGAAACATAAATGTGGCCAAGTACAGAGATATCTTGGATGAAAACCTCTTCCAGAGTGCTCTGGACCTCAGACTTGGCCGAAGGTTCACTTTCCAACAAGACAATGACCCTAAGCAACGCTCTGACCTTTTTTGAATGGCCCAGCTGGAGCCCTGACCTACACCCAATTGAGCATTTCTGGAGAGACCTGAAAATGGCTGTCCACCAACGTTCACCATCCAATCTGACTGAACTGGAGAGGGTCTGCAAGGAAGAATAGCAGGGGATCCCCAAATCCAGGTGTGAAAAACTTGTTGCCTCATTACCAAGAAGACTCATGGCTTTCTAGCTCAAAAGGGTGCTTCTACTCAATACTGAGCAAAGGGTCTGAATACTTATGAGCATGTCATATTTCAGTTTTTCTTTTTTAATACATTTTCACAAATATCTACATTTCTGTTTTTTCAGTCAAGATGTGGTGCAGAGTGTACATTAATAGAAAAAAAAATAACTTTTTTGAATTTACCAAATGGCTTCAATGAAACAGAGTGAAAAATGTAAAGGGGTCTAAATATTTTCTGTACCCACTGTATAAAAAGCAAGGGGAATGGGATGGGTACAGACAGTATGATGAATGAGGGTCAGATAAATTTGAGCACAGTATGAGGAGAGAGGGGGGATATATAATGAAACAGTGTAAGAAGGGAAATGGATGGGTGCAGACACAGTATGAGCAGTGAGGAGGGATGTATGAGGAAACAGTAGGAGGAGCAAGGTGTGGGAAGTATGTTGGTGAGGGGATGGCTGCGACACATTATGGTGAGCAAGGGGGGAATTGGAGGACACAATGAGGAGTGAGGGGGGGATATATGGTGAAACATTATGAGAAAGGGAAAATATATGTACACAACATGAAGAACGAGGGGGATTTGATGGGTGCAGACACCGTATGGGGAGCAAAGGCAGATGAGTGTGAGAGGAGACAGTATGAGGGAGGGGAGTAAATATCTGAGGAGCAGAGCTGGGTGAATACACAGATGTTCTGGTTCGCTGAATCTGGACGAACTTCCCGAACTTGAGCCCAATCCCCATATAAGTCATAGGGGACCCAAACTTTAGTGCTCTAAGGCTGCAACTGGAAGTAAAATGGGGATTAAAGCAGGACAGTTATACTTACCGGGTTTCAGCACTGCTATCACACTACTTCTGGGTCCTCTTATTAAACCTTATGAATATTCCCCTGCTTTCAACTCAGTGACAATGTCTGCAATAGGTTGCACCCTCTGTGTCCATTTCTGTGATTAGTTGCCCTACACACTTGTGTAAAATAACATAAATAATTGAAAAAAATGGCATGGGGTCCCCCATCATTTTAAACATAGTGCACATAAAACAGACAGTTGGATGCTGAAGCTGTGTGCTTTATCTTGACTGTGTATCAAAATACGGGGAACCTCACATGTTTTTAATATAAATCATTAAGAAAACAGAATGAGGTTTCCCACAATTTTGATACCCAGCCAAGATAAAGCAGACTGCTGGGGTTGGCATTCTCAGCCTGGGGAGGCACATAATAATTGGGTCCTCCCCAGCCGAAAAATAGCTGTCTGCCAGGGGTATCAATTAGATACACCAATCCTGGAGCTTTACTTGGCTCATCCTGATTGCCCTGGTGCAGTGGCAATCAGGGTAATAGAAAATACCAGCTCTGCTACCTCCTGAGGTCGCAGTGCGTGGTCATATTTAGAAACGTGACCGTGCACTGCGGCCTAGGAACACACTGTCGGAGCTGCAGCTGTGCGAGCAGTGAAGTCAGCAAATTCGGCTGAGGTCATAGCTACGCAGTTCCCATTGTACCCTAGCTATGACCTCAGGTGAATTTATCTGAGGTGAAATCTTTGAATTCAGTGAACTCACCACAGGTGAATTCATTAATCCCAATTCTGGTAATTCGGCATTGAGTTCAATGGTGTCGGATTGATGGATTATTAACTTCAACGGTGCTGGGTTAAGTCCATTGAATTCAATAAGGCCGGTTTCACATCACGATTTAGTGCCTGTCCGTGGGATCCAAGTTTGAAGGAGGATTCCACGGACAGGCATGGATCCACACAGATCCCTGCAATCGGATCCTGTTCTCTCTGCCTGTCCCTGCATCTTCTCTATCTCTCCCTGTCACTTCCTGTCTCTCCCTGTCTGTCCCTCCTCTATCTCAGCTCTCCCTCTCCTCTATCCTCCCCCTCATCCTCACCCCTGTCCTCTCCCCTCCGGTATGTGAAAAGAAAAAAAATACTCCCAGAGGATACTTTACCTTCCGCAGGCTCCATGCGACAGTCTCCTGATCTTCTGGTGGCTGCAAAGACCTCTCGTGTTGTCACAGAGCCGGTCACCTGATGTGTCATCACCACAGGCTCTTCAACCACCAGAAAGGGACTGTCACATCCCCGCAGCCGGCAGAAGGTAAAGTATCCTCAGGGAGATTTTTTTTTTTTCACATACCGGAGGGGAGAGGACAGGAGGGAGGATGAGGGGGAGGATAGAGGAGAGCAGAGATAGAATAGGGACAGGCAGGGACAGACAGGGAGTGACAGGGACAGACAGGGTTAATTATGTACTGAGCACTGCCTCTGGGCATGCCCAGTACATAAGCACGGAGCTGACATCAGATCCGAGTTCAACTCGGATCCGATGTCAATAGGCTCCCATGTCATCGGGGCTCAGATCCGAGGCTGTCCGATTTCATTCTCCGACACAAATACGCAGCAGGCTACGATTTTGTGTCCGTGCTTAAATCGGACAGGATCGGATGGTGTCAAAATTGGATGGCAAAAGGCACACATCCGATCCAATCTGAGCCCCATAGGGATACATGGGATCCCATTTCGGATCCGAGTGTATCCATTTTGAAACAGATACACTCGGATGACCGAAAATCGTGATGTGAAACTGACCTAATCTGGCACCATTGAATTCAATGCACACATATTCCAGTAATCCAGGATTGAGTTCCCTGAGTTAAATGAGAAAATTCTGCGCCAAATTTACATCTCCTTGCAGAAAATCGCACCAAAAACGCAACATGTTTTTGATGCATTTTTAGAACACTTTTGTAACAAAACGGCATGCAAATCCTTATGTCAGCAAAGTCAATGTCAATTCATACATTTTGTGCACAGGTTGCTTTTTTTTCTCTTGCAGATTTGGTACAGAAATAAATCTATGGCATGTCAAGTCTATCAAATCTGCATCCCCTGACAGAAAAACGCACCAAAAAAATTACACATTTTGGTGTCTATTTCTGCAAGGAGATACAGATTTGGTGCAGAAATTTCTGCAACCAAATACTCAGCGTGTACTCATAGCTTAATCATGTAATCCGACACTATTGAACAAAATGGACTTTGCGCAAGCATGATATTTACCTGGGTACATGAATAACATAAAAGACGTCATCCTCAGAGCCGGGATGAAATCTCGCGCATGCGCAAAGACCTCAGGAGTTAGTGCATGCGTAGCTGAGTTTTAGTCTCTGCCACAAGTAGGGAAGAACACAGTGCGCCTGCGTGAGTCGGTGAAGCATCTACACTGGTGTGAGATTGCAAAGCTAAACCAGGAGGCATTATCCACATAAACGAGAAGAAGATTTCGGACGGCACGGAGAGGCAGGGTGGCCGACTCTGCAATCAAGCACATCGGACTGGACACAGGTAATTATAATACAGGGTGGAGATTTTTTAAAGTAATTTATTTGGTGTACATGGGAAATCAGTGCATAATAGTCATATTCTTAGAATACAGCATAGGTACTGCTGAAGGTGGCGCTTTTAATTTAATATCCCAAAATATGGTGACAGGTTCACTTTAAGGGTACCATTACATGTTGCAATGTTGAAACGATATCACTAACGATCTCATGAGCGTGCAGTCGTTCGGACATCGTTTTGACATCGTTGATGAGATGTCACACGTGTAGATATCGTGGACGACGCACCAACGATGTTGTGAGCAGCTATCGTTCGCACAACTCAGCGAATGAATCCTGCGCATTGATGTGAATGGGCAAAGTTGTCAATGACATCGTTATCGTGGTGTCACACAGAACGAAGCTGCAGGTTGACTGATCGGGGATCGTTTGATTTGAGAACATGTGACGTTTGAGCGATCTCGTTCACGATCTAGTACCGTGTAACGGCACCTTAACTTTAACCATCAATTAACGCTGTTCAATTGTCGGGCCCACGGGGACGGGGGTACTCGGTACCGGACCGGTCTACTGCTGGGGAAGTCACGGGTGGTACTGGTCCAGTCTGTGTCCCGGGCTCGGCAATAAAAGGGGATATTTACAGGGGATGTCAGTCGTGACGCCACCCACTATATGCGGCCAGTGATGGGGCCGCCGCTGCTGCAGAACCTCCGGGGATGATGGAATAGCAGCTAGATGGGATAGTTCCAGTGGGTAGAACTGTGTTCCCCGGGGCAGTAAGGGTTAAGTCTATTGTGGAATGTTCAGTACACTTACTGTGCAGACGCTGCAGGGATCTCTCCTCAGTGCTGGTGCTGTGGCTCTGCAGGTGGAGGGCTTTCTGTAGACCTGTATGGAGAGAATCGCTTTCATGCAGAGACACAAGGGAGGCAATCTCAGGGTTTTCCGTGTTTACTCTCAGTTCTTCAGACAGTTCACAAGTCAGTTACAGTTCTTACAAACTTCAGTACAAGTATGTGGCACCCCATGGGTTAATGTGCCACAATAACATCACATGGGTTCTCTCCCCCACTACACACTGACAAACACTACCACCTCTGGGCAATAGGGGGAGCACCACCTGCTCCCTTATATACTCTTGCTCATGAGGGAGAGCTCAGTTCAGCTCGGAGCAGGGCTGAGAAGAGGACACAGAGCAGAGTTAGCTCAGTGCAGACCTAGCAAGGGTCAGAGGGACAAGGAGAACGAAATACAGAGGAACACATCTGGGAGCTAGAGTGACACCATCACTTGCCCCAGAAGTACGCACAGAGAGACGGACACCGGATCCGGTACTGTGTCTGGCACCCACAGCACAGCGAATCCAGGAACAGTGGGATCTCTAGATGCCCCCTAGTACCAGAGTGAAGCAACACGGAGGGGTCAGCACAGCATAGAGGACCCAAGTTGCCTTGCCAAGTGGTACCAGCAGAATACAGAGAGACGTGAGGAATCCCAGCAGCTTAGCTAGAAGCAGCAGCCCAGGACACACACACAGTGCAGCACAAGGAAGCCAACGACCCCGGACAGGGTGTGGGGAGAGAGCTCGGCCCCATTACAGACTCCGTGGACTATAGCCTGCAATAATATCAGCAGTAAAGCCTTGGAAAACAGCTTTGGAGTCTGTGTATTGATTGCGACCTTTGCTCCAGATACAGCACAGAGAGCTTCCCTACAGATCCAGCCTGTCAGCTCTGCAGCATCGGGAGAAGAAGGAAAGTGCACCAGTGCCAACCAAACGTGAGTGTGTGTCCTCCAACCCTTCTCCACTATCTATAACCCCAATAGACTTTAAAAACCTTTACTGCCCCGGGGATTACAGTTCCCCCACTGGAACTATACCACCTTCGCTGCCCTCACATCACCCCCGGAGGTTCTGCAGCAGCGGCGGCCCCCATCACTGGCCGCACCAAGTGGGTGGCGTCACCCGTGACAAATCCCTTGTAAATATTCCCCTTTTATTGTGAGGGCCCAGGGACATGGTCCGGACCAAGCCACCCGTGACATCCCCAGCTACCGACCGGTCCGGTACCGAGTACCCTAGTCCCGCCTGGGGCTCCACAACCTGGCGTCACGAACAGGATCTACCCGGTCCAAAAGAATTGGACCCTGTGCGCCATCTGAACTGTATATTTGAGAATCCGCCATTTTGGAGTGTGCGGCGCGCGGGAAAGAAAGGGGGCGGTACCTTGCATTGGCGCGAACTCAGCCTCCTCCCTTGGTGCTGACGACATCCGGCGGGGAAGGAGATCCCTGCTGCGCCCCGGAACCTCCCAGAGACATCCGGACGGAAGCGGAAGGCGGAGGGCACATAATAACTAAGGGGGCCCAAGATGTCGCAGGCCGATGCACAAGACGGCGGCGGAGTATCCGATGGAGCTGCAGCGCCGGGTCAGCCAGTAGCGTCCGGCGGTGCAGCGGCGCAAGGAACAGCATCCATAATGCCATTCCTGATGCCGTATACTCCAGGGGCAATGTGGCTGCCCCAATACTCCGGTGAGCCTAATACTTTAACTGACTTTATGCAACAGATTAAAGAGTACTATGTGATGTATCCCCTCACTGAAGCCCAGCGTGTAGGAATGATAATGGGACAGTTAACGAGCAATGCACGGCGTGAGGTGGCGTCCTGGCTGGACACAGATAAGGACACTGTAGAGCATCTAGCAGCCAGACTGAAAGCAACTTTTGAATCTGCTGTTGATACCCGGGCTAAGATAAGGTTCTTTGCATGCCACCAGAAGCCTAAACAGAGTGCCAGAGACTTTGCCTTGAACCTGCAGGAAGCACTCAAAGCCCTTAAGCTGGCAGAACCTGCTTTAGCCCCGGGAGCTGATAAAATGCTATTTGACCAATTTATTGAGGGCCTCCATTCCCCTTCCCATCGAGGACAGTTAAGCATGGTACTGCTGCAGAACCCTGAAATGACATTTACTGAGCTGAAAGATAGAGCTATCCGTCTGCAGCAGCTGGAAGAGCCAAGGGAATTAACATCTGTGCTTGACACTGCAGCAGCACCTCAGCAGGCGGCAGCGCCAGCGACATCTGCTATGTCAACGACTGCTGCTGAGGCTGGGGAATATATCTCAAATGCAGCCATCAACCAAAAGCTAGATGCCCTGACAGACACCGTGATCTCCATGGCCAAGGTCATCAAGGAACTGCGAGAGTCAAAACCTGCACCCAAGATCGAGTTGGCGACCAGCAGAGAGGATGTTCCGTGGATGAGGCCCAGAAGATACCCAGCAGCAAGAGAACGACCCAGCGATCGCTACCAACCAGATGGACAGCCCATTTGCCGCCATTGCCAGAAGCCAGGCCATCTTGCTCGTGAGTGTCCTTTAAACGACGATACCCTGGGCAGGCGGGCCGCTCCCCAGGAATGAAAGATCAAGGCCCCTCAGCCTGGTATGACAAATTCGTGGGAGGAAAGCCGGTGATCCCTATTGTGCTGGATGGCATCCCCTTTAGTGCCTTGCTGGATACCGGATCCCAAATAACATCCATCCCACATCTATTATATAATTGCCGTAGCGACTTCCGTCGGAGCGGCGCTGCTTCCGGTCGCTTGGTTAGCGAGTCCGAGCTGCTTCTCCTGGACTCTCCCCGTGGCCGCGTAGCGGCCAAGGCGACTCACGAAGCAATGCCCGCAAAGCGGGCATTGCGAGTCGCTACAAACCGCTAACCAAGCCACCGAAGCCCATACTCCTGTAGTGTACACCGCTATACTATACTACAGTCCCATGCCCATAAGCGCCATGGGACTGTAGTATACCATCGCGCTGTACACTACAGCCCCCTGCCGCTCTAAGCCACTACGCGCTGCTGTACTGTACACCGCTATAGTATACTACAGTCCCATGCCCATAAGCGCCATGGGACTGTAGTATACCATCGCGCTGTACACTACAGCCCCCTGCCGCTCTAAGCCACTACGCGCTGCTGTACTGTACACCGCTATAGTATACTACAGTCCCATGCCCATAAGCGCCATGGGACTGTAGTATACCATCGCGCTCTACACTACAGACCCCTGCCGCTCTAAGCCACTACGCGCTGCTGTACTGTACACCGCTATAGTATACTACAGTCCCATGCCCATAAGCGCCATGGGACTGTAGTATACCATCGCGCTGTACACTACAGCCCCCTGCCGCTCTAAGCCTACCCCCTAAGGCACCGCCGCCCCTAACCCCCTACCCCCTAAGCCCCGCAGCAGCCCCGACCACCTAACCCCCGACCCGCACCATCCAAAGCCGCCGCCGATACCCCCTAAGCCCCGCCGTCTACCTCCTAAGCCATCACCGCCCCTACCTAAGCCCCTACCCCCTAAGCACCCTACCCCCTAAGCCCCGCAGCAGCCCCGACCACCTAACCCCCGACCCGCACCATCCAAAGCCGCCGCCGATACCCCCTAAGCCCCGCCGTCTACCCCCTAAGCCATCGCCGCCCCTACCTAAGCCCCTACCCCCTAAGCACCGCAGCAGCCCCGACCACCTAACCCCCGACCCGCAGCATCCAAACCCGCCCCCGATACCCCCTAAGCCCCGCCGTCTACCCCCTAAGCCATCGCCGCCCCTACCCCCTAGGCCCCCGCCGATACCCCCTAAGCCATGCCGCCTACCCCCTAAGGCACCGCCGCCCCTAACCCCCTACCCCCTAGACCCCCGACGATACCCCCTAAGCCATGCCGCCTACCCCCTAAGGCACCGCCGCCCCTAACCCCCTAAACCCCGCAGCAGCCCCGACCACCTAACCCCCGACTCCCACCATCCAAACCCGCCGCCGAAACCCCGCAGCAGCCCCGACCACCTAACCCCCGACTCGCACCATCCAAACCCGCCGCCGATACCCCCTAAGCCCCGACTACCTAACCCCCGACTCACACCATCCAAAGCCGCCGCCGATACCCCCTAAGCCCCGCCGTCTACCCCCTAAGCCATCGCCGCCCCTACCTAAGCTCCTACCCCCTAGGCCCCCGCCGATACCCCCTAAGCTCCCGCCGCTGTCCCCTGCCCCTGTCGCTAAAGCCCTACACCCTAACCCCCCGCCGTCCCCTAACCTAACGCCGCTCTCACCTAAGGCCCTACACCCGAAGCCCCCGTCCATCACTTACATGTCTTCAAGTCATCTGATCGTCCGTCCGATCGTCCGTCCGATCCTCCGTCCGGCCAGGCGTCCTCTTCCTCCGGCCCCGGGGGTCTTCTCTCTTCTTTCCGCCATCTCCGCCTCTTCGTCCGGCCCCGGGGATCTTCTGTCTTCTTTTCCGAAAATTCCACCTCCGACGTCCTCTTCCTTCTCATTAAGATAGAATGGAGGAAAAATCCCCCATTCTACCTCAATGAAATCTCACGCCGTCTTCTGATTGGTTGCTGGATAATGCCCTCAGCCAATCAGAAGAGCTCCTCATTCAGTTTTCATTCAGGTCCGCCTTTTTTCCCCATTGACATACATTACCGGTGTGTCGGCGATTTTATGGCCGCCCCCCTGGTTCTATTTGTCGGCCCTAAAATCGCGGACACACCGCTGATGCATCTCTATGGGCAGTCAGCTCGACTTCTGATTGGTTGCCGTTCAATCCGAAATCGGGCTGACTGCCCATAGAGATGCATTAGCGGTGTGTCCGCGATTTTAGGGCCGACAAATAGAACCAGGTGGGCGGCCATAAAATCGCTGACACACCGGTAATGTATGTCAATGGGCAAAAAAAAGGCGGACCTCAATGAGAACTGCGTCTCAGTCAAACTTAAAAAAATAAATAAATTAAATAATAAAAAAATAATTAAAAGAATTAAAAATAATAAAAATATTAATTAAAATAATATAAACAATTCAATAAAAATAATATAAAAAAATAAAATTATGCTAATAAGATCAGCCCTTTGCGGACCTCAATGAGAACTGCGTCTCAGCCTAAATAATAAATTAAATAATAAAAAAAATAATTAAAAAAGAATTAAAAAATAATAAAAAAATTAATTAAAAATAATAAAAATTCAATAAAAATAATAATAAAAAATAAATATATGCTAATAAGATCAGCCCTTTGCGGACCTGAATGAGAACTGCCTCTCAGCCTAAATAATAAATTAAATAATAAAAAAAATAATTAAAAAAGAATTAAAAAATAATAAAAAAAATAATTAAAAATAATAAAAAATTCAATAAAAATAATAATAAAAAAATAAAATATATGCTAATAAGATCAGCCCTTTGCGGACCTGAATGAGAACTGCGTCTCAGCCTAAATAAAATTAAATAATAAAAAAAATAATTAAAAAAGAATTAAAAAATAATAAAAAAAAATAATTAAAAATAATAAAAAATTCAATAAAAATAATAATAAAAAAATAAAATATATGCTAATAAGATCAGCCCTTTGCGGACCTGAATGAGAACTGCGTCTCAGCCTAAATAATAAATTAAATAATAAAAAAAATAATTAAAAAAGAATTAAAAAATAATAAAAAAAAATAATTAAAAATAATAAAAAATTCAATAAAAATAATAATATAAAAATAAAATATAATGCTAATAAGATCAGCCCTTTGCGGACCTGAATGAGAACTGCCTCTCAGCCTAAATAATAAATTAAATAATAAAAAAAAGAATTAAAAAAGAATTAAAAAATAATAAAAAAATTAATTAAAAATAATAAAAAATTCAATAAAAATAATAATAAAAAAAAAAAATATATGCTATAAGATCAGCCCTTTAGCGCACCTGAATGACAACTGCCTCTCAGCCTAAATAATAAATTTAATAATAAAAAATAATTAAAATAATTAAAAAAATTAAAAAAAATAAATAAAAATAATTAAAATAAATAAAAATAATAAATAATAATAAAAAAATAATAGAAATAAATAATATTATGCTAATAATATGCTATTAATGCTATAATTATGTTATTATGCTATTATTAATGCTAATAATGCTATATTAATTCTATTAATGCTAATAATAATGCTATTAATGCTATTAATAATGTTATTAATGCTATTATTAATGCTAAAATCCTATATTAATGCTAATTATAGCTAATAATAATGATATTAATGCATTAATAAATAATGATTAATAAAATAGCTATTAATAAATGCCTAATAATATTAATGCTAAATTATTATAATGCTATTAAATGCTATAATAATGCTATTAAATGCTATTAATTAATGTTATTAATGCTATTAATAATGCTAATAATGCTATTAATAATGCTAATTATTAATGCTAATATAATCTATTAATGCTATTAATAATTGCTATTATTAATGCTAATAATCTATTATTAATCTATTAATGCTAATAATAATGCTATTAATGCTATTAATAATGTTATTAATGGTATTATTAATGCTGTTAATGCTAATAATAATGCGATTAATGCTAATAATAATGCTATTAATGCTATTAATAATGTTATTAATGCTATTATTAATGCTAATAATGCTATTATTAATTCTATTAATGCTAATAATAATGCTATTAATGCTATTAATAATGTTATTAATGCTATTATTAATGCTAATAATCCTATTATTAATGCTATTTATGCTAATAATAATGCTATTTATGCTATTAATAATGTTATTAATGCTATTAATAATGCTAATAATGCTATTATTAATGCTATTAATGCTAATAATAATGCTATTAATGCTATTAATAATGTTATTAATGCTATTAATAATGCTAATAATGCTATTATTAATGCTATTAATGCTAATAATAATCCTATTAATGGTATTAATAATGCTATTCATGCTATTAATAATACTATTAATGCTATTAATGCTAATAATAATGCTATTAATGCTATTAATAATGTTATTAATGCTATTATTTATGCTAATAATGCTATTATTAATTCTATTAATTTTAATAATAATGCTATTAATGCTATTAATAATGTTATTAATGCTATTATTAATGCTAATAATGCTATTTATGCTAATAATAATGCTATTAATGCTATTAATAATGCTATTAATGCTCTTATTTATGCTATTAATGCTATTAATGCTAATATTTATCCTATTAATGGTATTATTAATGCTATTAATGCTAATAATAATGCTATTAATGCTATTAATGCTAATAATAATGCTATTAATGCTATTAATAATGTTATTAATGCTATTATTAATGCTAATAATGCTATTATTAATCCTATTAATGCTAATAATAATGCTATTAATGCTATTAATAATGCTATTAATGCTATTAATAATGTTATTAATGCTATTATTAATACTAATAATGCTATTATTAATGCTATTAATGCTAATAATAATGCTATTAATGCTATTAATAATGCTATTAATTATGCTATTAATGCTATTAATGCTAATATTTATCCTATTAATGCTATTAATGCTATTAATAATTCTATTAATGCTAATAATAATGCTATTAATGCTATTAATGCTATTAATTATGCTATTAATGCTATTAATGCTAATAATAATGCTATTAATGCTATTAATAATGTTATTAATGCTATTATTAATGCTAATAATGCCAATAATAATGCTAATAATAATGCTATTAATGCTATTAATGCTAATATTTATCCTATTAATGCTAATAATAATGCTATTAATGCTATTAATAATGCTATTAATGCTATTAATTATGCTATTAATGCTATCAATGCTAATATTTATCCTATTAATGGCATTATTAATGCTATTAATGCTAATAATGCTATTAATAATGCTATTAATGCTAATAATAATGCTATTAATGCTATTAATACTTTTATTAATGCTCATAATACTGCTAATAATGCTATTAATACTGCTATTACTGCTAATAATAATGCTATGGCTTATATTATTGCTATTGATGATGCGATTATTATTTAAAAATCTTTAAAAAAACAATAAACATATTTTAGATACCCGATGCATTTGCATCAGGCTAACAGCTATAACTACTATAATCAAATTAATGCACGTTCTAGAATCCCGATGCATTTGCATCGGGCTCACAGCTAGTGTTCTATATAAAAGGTACTGGGCTGATTCAGACATTACTAATGCGCCAGATTACTATAATTTTGATATATGGGCTGGTAATGGATTGATAATACCAAAAGTTGGATTTAGAGAAATGAATATTCAGGTTGGGAAGGTAGAATTGCAGAAACAGGGTATTATAATCGTAGATGTCGACCGGCGAGGCTGTGAACCCGTGATGGTGGTAGGAATGAATGTCATTGAGAGATGTTTTTCCGAAGTGTTAAGTGTTTTGCAGCAAATCGCCGAGACTGCCGGAACTGGACAACAGAGGCTTCTGCACAAAGAGATCAAAGCCCTGATGTTGAAGCAGCAGGTAGAAATCTCCGGAGGTGAGATCGGCAGTGTAAGAGTAAGTGACCCAATACCCATCGTAATTCCTCCCAAAACTGAAATGTTGGTGTGGTGCAGAGCCGCAATAGGCATTAAAGGGCAAGATTATCAGGCCCTGGTACAACCCGTGTACTCAGACAGTAGACCGACCATACTCACTGCTAGAGGAGTGGTTAACGTACACAGGGGAAGAGTGCCATTACGCCTGTTGAACTGCGGAGAAGATGAGGTCACATTACCAAAGTATGCTACCATGGCTAAGTTGTACACGGTTGATAACAACAACATCACCGCCGCCGAGCCCTTGAACCCGTCATGTCAGGCGGATGACAATGGCTCAGAGGAGAAGCTGGAGGATTGGTGCCAAAAGTTGCATGTAGGTACCAGTTCTACACCTCCCAGTCACAAGCATGGAGTATACCGGGTAGTGAAAGAATATGAGCAGATATTCAGCAAACACCCGTTAGACTTTGGGCAGATCAAAGGGGTAGAGCACACTATACCCACAGGTAACCATCAACCTATAAAAGAAAGGTATAGACCCTTACCACCAGCTCACTACCAAACCACCAAAGACATGCTCAGAGAAATGAAATCTGCAGGGGTAATAAGAGACAGTTGTAGCCCCTGGGCAGCACCTCTAGTGTTAGTCAAAAAGAAGGATGGGACCATGAGAATGTGCGTAGATTACCGGCAGATTAACCGCATTACACATAAAGACGCATACCCATTACCTAGGATTGAGGAGTCATTAGCTGCATTAAAATCTGCTAACTACTTTTCCACCCTTGATCTGACTAGTGGGTACTGGCAGGATCCTGTGGCCGAGGCCGACAAGGAGAAGACAGCGTTTACTACGCCAATGGGCCTCTGTGAGTTCAATTGTATGCCGTTCGGAGTCTGCAACGCACCCGGACCTTCCAACGTCTGATGGAGAGCTGCCTAGGACACAAGAACTTTGAAACTGTCCTCCTGTACCTAGATGACGTCATAGTCTACTCGAAGACGTATGAGCAACATCTACAAGACCTGGCAGAAGTGTTCGAAGCTTTATCGAAATATGGCATGAAAATCAAGCCATCCAAGTGTCACCTTCTCAAACCAAAGGTACAGTACCTGGGACATGTCGTGAGTTCAGAGGGAGTAGCACCAGATCCTGATAAAGTCACAGCAATAAGGGATTGGCCAAGACCTACGAACGCCTGGTAGGCTATTATAGAAGATTTATCCGAGGATTCACGAAGCTAGCAGCTCCTCTGCAAGACATTCTGGTAGGACGATCAAAGAAGACTTCAAACTGTAACTCCCTGGCATGGTGGGATGAGGAAAGAGAAGATTCCTTCAACAAGTTAAAAAGTGCGCTGACGGGAGAAGAGATCCTGGCATACCCTGATTACCATCAACCATTCATTCTTTACACGGATGCCAGCAACGTGGGACTGGGAGCAGTATTGTCGCAGAAGCAAGGAGGCAAAGAAAGAGTTATTGCCTTTGCAAGCAGGAAGCTCCGGCCTACAGAGCAAAATCCCGAGAACTACAGCTCCTTCAAGTTAGAGCTACTAGCAGTAGTCTGGGCTGTAACCGAACGCTTTAAACATTACTTGGCAGGTGCAGAATTCACCATCTACACGGATAACAACCCGTTGACTCACCTGGACACAGCAAAATTAGGTGCTTTGGAGCAGCGATGGATAGCCCGTCTATCTAACTACAACTTTGTCATCAAATATCGGGCAGGCCGCAAGAATGGGAACGCAGATGCTTTATCCCGAATGCCGCACCTGAAAGATGTGGAAGAGGAACCGGAAGAGTTGGAAGAGATTGAACTACCGGCCTTTCATCGTTCAAAGGTACAAGATTACCAGCCCGGCGCCTACCAAAGAAAACAGGAAATAAATCTTAACCCTTTAAGACACTACGAATGGGCCGAAGCTCAAGATAATGACCCGGCCGTGAAACTAGTGAAAGACCTGCTTACGCAACAACATGCACACCCTGATCAGAAAGCCCCAGCTGAAGCTATACAGCTATGGAAGGAGAGAGGCAAGTTGTTCCTGCATCAAGGGAAACTCTGTAGAACGCATACTAATCCCAAGACGCATGAACTGGTCTGGCAGATTATCGTGCCCAACCGAGCCACTCCAATGGTCTTAGAAGCTTATCATGACAACGCAGGTCATTTCGGATGGAAGAAGTTAGAAGCAATCCTGAGAGACAGATTTTATTGGGTTGGCATGAGAAGATCCATTGAACTATGGTGCAGCAGATGTGCCGCATGCAACCTCAGAAGGAAGGATCTACAGAAAGCTCCACTTCAGCCAATAGTAACCAAGCAGCCACTCGAGCTAGTCGCGTTAGACCACATTAAGTTGTCACCAAGCCGGTCAGGCTATGTCTATGCCTTAACCATCATGGACCATTACTCACGCTTCTTAGTGGTGGTACCAGTCAAAGACTTGACAGCGAAGACTGCAGCCAAAGCATTCCAGACGCATTTCTGTAGACCACATGGTTACCCAGAACAAGTCCTTGCAGACCAAGGTACAGCTTTTGAATCAGAACTATTCAAGGAATTCTGCAATATGTACGGTTGTAAGAAGATTCGCACAACAACGTATCATCCCCAAACCAATGGTCTATGCGAGAAAATGAATCATATCGTAATCGAACTGTTAAAGACCTTACCAGAATCAGAAAGAAACCAGTGGCCCGATAAATTACCTGATTTGGTAGACTTATACAACCATGTCCCTGTGAGTTCTACAAACTGCACTCCACCTTATCTTATGCGTGCAAGACCCGGTAAATTACCAATTGATCTAGAAATGGGAATTGAAAAACCAGATACAGAAGTAGAAGAAACAGATTGGGATATCAAACGTCAGAAACAGTATCACCAAGTGCAAGAATGTGTAGAGAGACAAGACAAGAGAAGACCTTTAACAAACATGCTCAAGTAATGCCATTACAAGAAGGTGATCAAGTTCTCAAGAGAAAGAGGCGTACAAACAAACTGGATAATCAGTGGGAAACCGTCCCATACACAGTCTTACCATCTAACCTAGACAATGTTAAAACCTATTTGATAAGCAAAGATGAAGGAAGAACTTCACAAGTCGTATCTCGTGATCAACTTAAATTGTGTCCCGAAACAATGAAGACATTTGAAGTCATGGAACCCGTACAGGTCCAACCTATTCAAGAGAAAGAAAAAGAAGAAGTATTCCACACGGTACTAGGAGATTTTCCTAAAACATGGCCAAATTACCATGGAGCAGTTGTCGTACCAATGATTGCATTCCCTTCAATGGTAGACCCAAAACCAGAACCAGTGTTACCAGAACCAGTGTTACCAGAACCTGTGTTACCAGAACCTGTGTTACCAGAACCTGTGTTACCTGAAGAAGACCCAAGACTTGAAGAACTGGAAGAACTGGAAGTAGAATCCGAAGAGGAAGAACAGATTCCTGGTCCCAGCGAACTTGCCAGTCCTGCAGTCAGACCTCCATCTGCCATAACACCAAGCACCCCAAATAGGTACACGTCCACTCACACTTTCATACTAACTCCACCAACATTGCGCAGATCAGAGCGTAGTACCCAAGGTCAGATACCAGCTAGGTACAGAGAATAAAATACAGAATTAAATATATAATGTAAATATGTTGTTTGAATATAAGTTGAATTCAATGGACAAATGTATATAGTTATTGCAACGTTAAAAAGCCCAGTACCTACAGAGACTATCCTGTATGAACTTTGAACTATCTCCTTATTTACTTATGGACCATATATACCACGGACTGGTTGTGGTAAGAACTCTCTTGTATATATTCATCAGCCCGGAGGGAATAGACTAAACCTCCGGAAAGACTGCTTTTTGACTTTTCGAACTCTTTTTCACATTCTAGTGATTTTTGTACTTTTTCATTTTTAAGTTTATGTCAATATTAATTCTGTTTAATTGTTGTTTACTTGTTTTTCTACAGTCCCGGAGTACTGTATTTAACTAAGGGGGAATGTGGCACCCCATGGGTTAATGTGCCACAATAACATCACATGGGTTCTCTCCCCACTACACACTGACAAACACTACCACCTCTGGGCAATAGGGGGAGCACCACCTGCTCCCTTATATACTCTTGCTCATGAGGGAGAGCTCAGTTCAGCTCGGAGCAGGGCTGAGAAGAGGACACAGAGCAGAGTTAGCTCAGTGCAGACCTAGCAAGGGTCAGAGGGACAAGGAGAATGAAAGACAGAGGAACACATCTGGGAGCTAGAGTGACACCATCACTTGCCCCAGAAGTACGCACAGAGAGACGGACACCGGATCCGGTACTGTGTCTGGCACCCACAGCACAGTGAATCCAGGAACAGTGGGATCTCTAGATGCCCCCTAGTACCAGAGTGAAGCAACACGGAGGGGTCAGCACAGCATAGAGGACCCAAGTTGCCTTGCCAAGTGGAACCAGCAGAATACAGAGAGACGTGAGGAATCCCAGCAGCTTAGCTAGAAGCAGCAGCCCAGGACACACACACAGTGCAGCACAAGGAAGCCAACGACCCCGGACAGGGTGTGGGGAGAGAGCTCGGCCCCATTACAGACTCCGTGGACTATAGCCTGCAATAATATCAGCAGTAAAGCCTTGGAAAACAGCTTTGGAGTCTGTGTATTGATTGCGACCTTTGCTCCAGATACAGCACAGAGAGCTTCCCTACAGATCCAGCCTGTCAGCTCTGCAGCATCGGGAGAAGAAGGAAAGTGCACTAGTGCCAACCAAACGTGAGTGTGTGTCCTCCAACCCTTCTCCACCATCTATAACCCCAATAGACTTTAAAAACCTTTACTGCCCCGGGGGATACAGTTCCCCCCACTGGAACTATACCACCTTCGCTGCCCTCACATCACCCCCGGAGGTTCTGCAGCAGCGGCGGCCCCCATCACTGGCCGCACCAAGTGGGTGGCGTCACCCGTGACAAATCCCTTGTAAATATTCCCCTTTTATTGTGAGGGCCCAGGGACATGGTCCGGACCAAGCCACCCGTGACATCCCCAGCTACCGACCGGTCCGGTACCGAGTACCCTAGTCCCGCCTGGGGCTCCACAAGTACACGGGCACTCTCTCCCTCTCCGGGTTCCCTTTGCTCCCTGCAGCCAGGCATCCCTCTCTGTGACCCCTCACACGTGCTCTGTGTCCTCTCCGGGCTGTTTACGTTCTCTGCTTCACTTCGTTTTGTGCGACACCGGACAGTATGGCGGTGACTCGGGCCCCTGTGGGTCCTCCAGTTTGTCACTGAGCTGCCTGTCCTTTGGGGTAGGGACCCTAACGTGTAGCTGTGGTCCCCCGTCGTGTTGTCTGGGGATCCCGGGTATACTACGGTCCCCTCTAGAGCCAACACTCTACTCAGTCCAGCCTCCAGCAGTCCTCAGGTGTGAGGCTCTACCAGGCTCTTTCTCCATGCGTCTCTTGGTATTATAGGAGGGCTACTCCGCCTGCAGTCGGTAGCTTCAGCTGTGTTCCTAGGGCCCGGGTATCACCGTCCCTCTCTTCCCTGCACACTCCTGGGGGTGCTGGCTCCGGATAGGCTTTCTCTCTCCCTCCGGCTCGCACTGACTCGGTACAGATTCTGCGCTCCTTATGCCCCACTTTGCCAGAACGTGTGCTTCCTTCTGCTGCTCAGCTTCACTGAGTCTTCTGCTGTTCTCTAGCCTGTGCTCCTCAGCTTCTGGTCTTTGCTGTTCAGCTCACTATGGCCTACTTCTGGTCTTTACAGCTCGGCACCTTGGGCCTACTGAACTCCTTCCTCCTCCCCCTTCCTATATACTGTCAAGTCACCTGACTACATGTGTGCCCAACCCACTCCTCTAAATCCACCACCCCTTAATTGCCTAGAGTATCCAATCTTAGGGCCGGATGCTACCTTTTCCTACACGTGGGTTGTGTGGGCTGTGAGGGTGTTGTTGTGCAACAATTGTCCTACCTGCCTGGCTGCAGGTCCCTTTTGTGGCCTCCCGAACACAGGGGCGCCACACTCTCCCAGAGTTAACTAGCGCGTCCCCGTGCTGCCCGTCATGGATCCCCCTGAAAACATTTTATTTTTCAAACAACAATAAACATTAAGCATTCTTGGTTTCTTCCCATCTGGGAGGCACGAATCTTCAAACGTTTCTTTAACTATAAACAAGTGCATGGGTATATCTACGTCATTACCCCTTCTGGACCGCTACGTGGTCTAATGCTACAACGCATTCACTTTCTTTTCTATAAAACACACATTATAAAAGTCACTACTTAGTATCAAAAGTATAAAAACACTCTTCTTTCAAAAAGTTTCAAAATTCAAAAAGTAGTTCGAAGTTCAAAAACTTTCAAAACAGTTCAGAGTTCAAAGTTCACGATTCAAACAGTCAAAGTCTCATGCACTAGCTCTCATGTGCACACTGGTCTTAAAACCAAAGGGGAGCACACTAAGGTGCTCAACTATATACAATTCAACGTTCGTACCAGCTCATTGTTCGTGGTAGCAAATGTCAATAAACATAAGACAGACAGGGGAATGCTAGCATTCATTCAAGTATGGGATGGGGTCAATAAGGAATACACCTCATTCACACTTACAAGTCTTCTTGTCTTCCATCTGGATGCAGAACCTGTGTTTTCATTGTTTCTAGGCTTGCTGCTTCCATGGCAACATCTGCGACATCTTCCTTCTTCGTTCCCGCCAGCTTGTTAGGAGGAGGGTCTAGGGGCGGAGGCTCTTCTTTCAGAGTGACGGCTGGCTCTCCCGGAGTTAAGGAGAGCCAGGGCGGGTCCTTTTCTTCGCGCCTTGAACCGGGCCGGCCCACGATGGGAGTTTTGGGTACGCCTCCTCTGCACATGGCGTTAGCCTCCCCTGGCCGCCATTAAGGTCAGATTTTGGCAGGAAAGTCCAGAACACGTTGTTTTAGGCGCGCTGGGTCCAATTCTTTTAGACCAGGTAGATCCTGTTCGTGACGCCAGGCTGTCGGGCCCACGGGGACGGGGTACTCGGTACCGGACCGGTCTGCTGCTGGGGAAGTCACGGGTGGTGGTCCGTGTCCCGGGCTCGGCAATAAAAGGGGATATTTACAGGGGATGTCAGTCGTGCCGCCACCCACTGTATGCGGCCAGTGATGGGGTCGTCGCTGCTGCAGAACCTCCGGGGATGATGGAATAGCCGCTAGATGGGATAGTTCCAGTGGGTAGAACTGTGTTCCCCGGGGCAGTAAGGGTTAAGTCTATTGTGGGCTGTTCAGTACACTTACTGTGCAGATGCTGCAGGGATCTCTCCTCAGTGCTGGTGCTGTGGCTCTGCAGGTGGAGGGCTTTCTGTAGACCTGTATGGAGAGAATCGCTTTCATGCAGAGACACAAGGGAGGCAATCTCAGGGTTTTCCGTGTTTACTCTCAGTTCTTCAGACAGTTCACAAGTCAGTTACAGTTCTTACAAAGTTCAGTATAAGTACACGGGCACTCTCTCCCTCTCCGGGTTCCCTTTGCTCCCTGCAGCCAGGCCTCTCTCTCTGTGACCCCTCACACGTGCTCTGTGTCCTTTCCGGGCTGTTTACGTTCTCTGCTTCACTTCGTTTTGTGTGACACCGGACAGTATGGCGGTGACTCGGGCCCCTGTGGGTCCTCCAGTTTGTCACTGAGCTGCCTGTCCTTTGGGGTAGGGACCCTAACGTGTAGCTGTGGTCCCCCGTCGTGTTGTCTGGGGATCCCGGGTATATTACGGTCCCCTCTAGAGCCGACACTCTACTCAGCCTAGCCTCCAGCAGTCCTCAGGTGTGAGGCTCTAACAGGCTCTTTCTCTCTGCGTCTCTTGGTATTATAGGAGGGCTACTCCGCCTGCAGTCGGTAGCTTCAGCTGTGTTCCTAGGGCCCGGGTATCACCGTCCCTCTCTTCCCTGCACACTCCTGGGGTACTGGCTTCGGATAGGCTTTCTCTCTCCTCCGGCTCGCACTGGCTCGGTACAGATTCTGCGCTCCTTATGCCCCACTTTGCCAGAACGTGTGCTTCCTTCTGCCTGCTCAGCTTCACTCAGCCTTCTGCTGTTCTCTAGCCTGTGCTCCTCAGCTTCTGGTCTTTGCTGTTCAAGTCACTATGGCCTACTCCTGGTCTTTACAGCTCGGCACCTTGGGCCTACTGAACTCCTTCCTCCTCCCCCTTCCTATATACTGTCAAGTCACCTGACTACATGTGTGCCCAACCCACTCCTCTAAATCCACCACCCCTCAATTGCCTAGAGTATCCAATCTTAGGGCTGGATGCTACCTTCTCCTACACGTGGGTTGTGTGGGCTGTAAGGGTGTTGTTGTGCAACAATTGTCCTACCTGCCTGGCTGCAGTTCCCTTTTGTGGCCTCCTGAACGCAGGGGCGCCACACAATTATTTTATATAGTACACCTAATCCAGTTAAAACTTGCTCTAATGAAACATCACATTGTTGCTTGTGTCCTATGGGTCTATGCAATAAATAACATTTCAATAGGTTTTCAAGTAATTTAGTCCTATCACCATACATTGTTTACTCACCATTCGCTGCGGTGATTATCAGTAGCTATAAAGAGCTCTTGATGGTCTATCCCAATTTTCAAACAACCCTTTTAAATCTAACACCAGGATGGAAGAAGGAAAATAATATATTAAAAAAGGGGTAAAAAAAATTATATATATCATGATTTTAAATGTAATCTACTGGCAAATGATCATTGTTTCTTCAAAAGGAACACCTATGAATGCAGAACTTGTATTTAATTTATCCCTTTACAAAGGACACTGACATTATAATTATTTGCTGTCACATGAAAATGTGTTGTATTGTAGTTGGAGATAACATTTCCTGCTGTAGCAGAGACATGAGATATTTTATGTATTACCTTTGTGCCAGGACAAGTGTTCAACATTCAAGATTCACCACTTTCTCATTAATTACAGGACAAAATGACATGTTCCTCTGGATGCTCCAAGTAAACAGATGTTAAAGTGAAGGAGCAATTTGTTGCCTTTCAGGTAACTTGCCTGATATCAGTGTAACTCCTAAACTGGACCTAAGTAAATTGTGCATTAAAGGAAGAAGAGTTATCAGAAAATGACCAATAATTCATGAGGTTTTTTATTTTCATTGTAATTAAAAATGTTTGTAACTTTATGTTTGATATCACTATTAAGAAAAATACAACTCAAGGGTGTCTTCACACTGCGGTCAGGTTCGATCCAGGGCTGTCAGGGGTCTCTGCTGGTGGTGGAAGGGAGGTGCGGTACTGTTCCACAGCTCTGGCCGCAATCTCTGCCTCCAGAGCCTCACGGGCTGTCCTTCTCGCCAACAGCTCGTAGGTCCGTTCCGCGCTCCACCACCGGCACACCCATGCGATCGTCTGCTCCATCTCCTGCCGGAGCCGGGTGAAAGCTTCCCGCCAGTAGTCTGCATCCCCCTCTAGCGTGAGTAGGGACACAGCTGCCGGATTGCCTCGCTCGGCGCGGGCCTGCTCCTCCAGCTCGCGGACGCCATCTCTCCAACGGGGTGCTGCCATGCTGCCGGGTACGTAGAAGTCTAATGGCGTCTCTCCTTCTCTTCCGGTTTGTACAGCGATGGGCGAGTATTCTCCTGGAACTTCCTGTGGGCCGCCGCCCCTGGTTGATTGATGGCACTTGGGGCGGCCACTCTTTTTCGCGCCTCTGTCTAGGCCTTCCTTCTTCTAGGGCTGAGGCACTCCCCCGGGCCTGCACATGTTGTTTACTCTATGGCGTTGGCGCCATCTTGGGTCCCCACGCGGCAATGGCGGGAATCCATCTTGGGCGCCCAGCAATGGTGGAAAAAGTAAATTAAAGTCAATTTTAAGTCCAATTCAAAGCACACAGTACCCGGTGGTACTGGGCACGATATCCTGTTCGTGACGCCAGAAGTTGACGCGCTCCCAAGGCTGTGGGGTACTCGACTCTCGGGACTCTCTCTCCCTCAGTCTGGGAATTCACGGGTGGCCATCCCGAGGCCGTGTCCCTGGGGGTCAACTAAAAAGGGGGACATTAGATTGTATAGGATACAGGGGATATTTACAAGTTGTCTTTGTCATGACACCACCTGCTGAGTCTAGTGATGTTCACCAGCGCCGCTCCAGTCCTCCGGTGGTCGGTGGTATGGCGGCTTAGATGGAATCGTGTCCGCAGGCAGGACGGGTCCACCGGGCAGGAATGCTGTAATAAAACAGTTTATAATGGAATGATGCAGCAGAGTCAAAACTTCACTTCACAGGGTAACTTTTACTTGAACAGTTCTTTCAGCCTTACAGTTCAACAGTTCTTTAGATGTTATGCTGGCGAATGCTCTGAGGCTGCAATTGGGATTCTGGCTTGAGATGGAACCCTCCTTTAAGTTCCTTCCTTTTCCTTCTATTCTGTTCCCAGTGTGAAGCCTAATCTCTTATAGATGATCTGGCCTCCTGCTGTTACTCGTTCTGTCTCCTCTCCCTTTTGTACCCGTCGGGTTAACCTTCTAATGAACGCCGCAGCTGCCACTGCGCTTCTGGCTTCCCTCTTGTGGGACCTTTGGGAGTCAGGGCCGTATTTATAATATCCCTGTTTAGCGGATTTTCTGTGAATCTTGAAGTACTCACAGGTGCGGGCTCCGTTACCCGAGTTTCTTTCTATGGGGCAAACTCTATCCGTTACTCACTTCCCTATTCAAGTTAATTCTGCATCTCCTGAGTTCCCTTGCTTTCTTCTCTTAGTTTTAGGATCTGTTCCATTCAGGACCTCTCAGCAGGAGATGGCTCTCTCTTTCCTCTCAGGCTAGCTGACTGGTCTCCTTCCACCTCCTCACTCTGACTCTCCACGGTGTCTCACTGACTAGTTCCCCCTAGAGGCCACTATCTGTCTCCTCCCAGGGTTCCCTCCCACCTACTGTCCTAGTGTGTGGGTGTCAACTCTAGGGCTCCATCTTGTGACTATTGTCCCAATTGCAGTGGAGTACTACACTGCTTTTCTGGGTGCAGTACCCCTTCTGTGACACCTACATAGTGGGGCGCCACAAAGAGAGAGGATATTCATTGATTCCCACACAAACTGTGTGGGAGCAGTGAATATTCCAGCAGGCAGTAGCAATTGAATGATTACACTCACCGTCCTCCGCAGTGCCACGTCCTGTTCTCATCCCAGCAGCTGAGATGACAGCATGTGGATCTCAGCACAAACAGTGTTGTCATGCACGTTGTGCTTACATGCTGCTCAGTTACTGGCATAAGAACAGGATGTCACTCTGCTGTAGGAGTGCAATGGGAGCATTCATTATTTTAAATGTGCACCATGATGGGAGCAAAATGTGTGGGCAATATATACCAGGATGGGAGCCAAATACCAGGATGGGGATTATATACCAGGATGGTGGTCATATTCCATGATGTGGGCCATATTTTAGGTTGGGACTAAATACCAGGATGGGGCCATATACCTGGATACCACCATATACCTGGATGGGGATCATATACAGAATGGATGTGATATACTAGGAATGAACCATATACCAGGATGGGGGTCATATACCAGGAATGGGATCATATATACCAGGATGGGGAAACATATATACCATGATGGGGTCCATATACCAGGATAGGGAACATATACCAGGATGGAGGACACATATATCAGGATGGGGATGGGGAACATATACCAAAATGGAAAACATTAGTACAGAATTTGGGGAAACTACCCCTATAAGAGTGTCAGCAGCAGACTCCACCATAACAGTGCCTTATGACCACATATTTTGCTTCAATTTCTTTCCCTATTTTCCTCCTCTAAAACCTGGGGGCGTCTTATGGTCTGGTGCGTCTAATAGTCCAAAAATACAGTAAGAGATTGCAGAATTCCTGAGGAATCACAGCAATATTGTAATAGTGGAAAGAGGAACTCATGAGGAACAGCAGAAATTTCTAATGATGTTAACGATGCTGGCAGGGATTGCGCTATCAAATGAGACATTTGTCGTGCCTGGCAACAGAGTGTAAGGAAATAAAGTTGCAGAGAAGGTTTATAAAAATAAAAAAGCTTTATCATCTTTTCTAAGAGGCTCACAGGCATATTCATTACTACATCAATGAGACACATAAGCTTTATGGTACTCACAGATAAGAACAAGACTTGAAAGTAATCTGTTACCAGCTTATTATTGTCATCTGAGAGCACCATGATGTAGGAACAGAGAGACCCTGATAACAATGATATGCCAATTGCTGGGCTGTGTTTTCCTGTTTTAATAAAATCAGTGATTTATCAGTAGGAGATTAATACTATAGGACTTGGTGTCATTTGCCTCCTGGCCCAACTCCACCTACACTACTATTTAGAAGCTTTTTGTCAGCATACAATGTACACAGAAAGCTGTCAATCAGTGATATGCATTAGGTTATACATGGATCAACTTCTGAGTTGTGCTAGATCTGCATCATAAAAATCTGTGATTCTATCATATCTGCGGCACCTAGTAAGCTAAGTGATACATCGCAGCTGAAGGCAGGACTAATGATTTGCATTCTGTGAGTGATAGAGAGGGGGGAGGGTAAAGCCTGCACAAGCACAGCAAACAGACAGAGAGAGGGTGGATCCTGGAGCCTGCAAAACAGCCCAAGAATATAGCCCCTGCTAATTATAATCACTAATGAGTAAGTAGTAAAACGTTTTTATGCACTTTCACAGGATGCTTTTAGGAGACAAAAGGAGTATGAGATTAGTGATAGGATGGTGCAGGACATGTTTTGGTAGCTTAGGAGGTGTTTTGGAGGTGACAGGATCCCTTTAAAAAGCATTACAGAGGCGTGGCCTAGCAATGGCGTCGGCTGGATGTGCACATTAACTGCTCCTTAGGACCCTGGCTTGCTCTGGCCCGGGAATCGGCGCCCAACATTAAACTGCACCATAGATCTACTTCCTTGTGTGCGACAAGACACTGCGGCCGGCGTGGAGCGGTAACATTAGCCGACTGCCCTTGCGAGCTATACTGCCAGCGGACTAGCTGGGCGCTTGGCACCCGACCTCCTGTCTTGTTGCAGCGTGGCGGGGGAGATCTGGAGGACCAGCGGCTGGTGAGGAGCGGGATCACAGGAGGGGAATCACCACGCTACAACACTGCCACCTTCCCAGCAACTCTACTGCCTCGTCCTGTTTCAGCTGCATTGCTTACCTGAAGACCACAGACTTCATCTCAGCAGTCTCCATGCCTGCTGCACCGAACCAGATAAGTAAAGAGGCTCTGCAGCCACTATTACACCCTCACTGACTGCCACTTTAACCCTACCACAAGGGGCATTGCTCTGTATTATACTGAGGTGTCCCTTCTCTGAGCCTGAGGGAGATTGGGGGACTGACGGCTGGTGGGGAGAGGGATCTCAGGAGGGGAGTCATCGTGCTGCGACACTGCTGCCTTACCAGCAGCTCCACTATCATCGCCTGTGTTGACTGCTCTGCTTCCTGGGGAATATAGACTGTGTTTCAGCGGTCTCCATTCCTGCTGCACACACCAGATAGGTAAACAAGCTTTTGCAAATCCTATTGCACCCTCATTGACTGTCTATTTAGCCCTAATATAAGGATGCATTGTCTGGCACTCCGCTGAAGTGTCCCCCCCTTGGACCTGAGAGACTATATTAGTGGGGTATTGCATCACCCATCCCCCCTTTGCAACACCACTGGCCTCAGATCGATTACCTATAGAGACCATCCTTTTCCTATATTTTGATAGCATTGTATGGGACTGAAAAAATGCTCCCAATCTACATCCGCAACCCTGGGGGCATCCAAGCTCAAAACTAAGGACGGCAACATCCAATGCTACCTTGCAGATCACGCTGAAGGGACACTTTCTTATGTTGCAGACCCCTAGAGGATCAGCCTAGCCTTTTAAGTGAAGGGGCCTCAGCCATGTCAGCCTCTGCCTCATACATACAGGACAGTCAGTAGTGGCTCAACTGCCCGAATCTGCCCTATAGCACTGTAAAGATTTGCGCTCACGTATGTCTGATATACCTACTAAGTCAGACCTGGAGCGGTATTTCGCCCACCTGGAAAACCTTTGTAAAACCAAGATACAAGGACTTAACACTGCAGTTGCTCAGGTCTCGGAGCGGGTAGCGGTGATGGAGACACAATCTGCAGCCCATGCACTTACATTGACGGAACCTCAACAGATTTTAGATCGGCACTCTGAACAACTAGCCTGTTTATTTGACCTCTTGAGGACTCTGAAAACAGAGACTGCCGTAACAATATTAGGATACGCGGTCTCCCTAAGGCGATGGGTCCGTTGGTGCTTGTGCCTACTTTGCAATCTTTGTTTAACTCCCTCCTGGACAGGCCCGTGGACACTGCCATAGTTTTCGACAGAGCTCACAGAGCCCTCAGACCCAGGTCATCTGACCCGAATAACCCTCGTGACGTCATCTGTTGCCTCAATCATTATTATCTTAAGGAGGATATTATGAAATTTAGGGCCCAATGGACTTTGATGGGGCAACGATTCAATTCATGGCTGACCAATCCAGGGCTACCCTGTTAAAACGTAGAGCCCTCCGCCCAGTTACTAAGGCCCTTCGGGAGCGAGAAATCCCATACTCATGGGGTTTCCCCTATCAACTCCAGGTGCGTCACGTTGGCAACCTCTTCCTGCTCCATGGACCTACAGATCTGTCAATCTTCTTGGAGGTATTAAATCTACCAACGATCTCCATTCCGGACTGGCCTTCTAACCCATACCTCCTGATTCGTGGGGGGGCAAGAGTAGAGGAGCTCCTATGCCTCAGAGGTCAAGAAGGAGGAGTGTTCCTTGCCCACGTCATGTCGAGCAGTAACTGAACTTTGAATATCATCATTGTTCAGCCTTTAATGCAGGCCAACGGAGTGTCTATTAATGATTGAGCAAAGCGGACTGATTGCTTGGTGTCTCAGTCCCCAAATACTGACCAGTTTTTTCTAGGATTCTTTATCTCTGGACGTTCTCCTTGCTGTTATCTCCCTCCACTTCTTTCTTATAGGGGGGACAGATTGTGCATTATATATGTTGGTATGTTCTACCTGATGGGTCTCTGCCCACTAGCCTTTTCGTGCAATTTCTCCCAGATGTGGATTTTACATAATCTTTATTTTGTCCTTCCCTCCTCCTCCTCTCCCCCCAGTCTCTTTTCCTCTCCTGTCCCCCACCTCCCGCTGTTGATCCTTCCTTTTTTCCCATCCCTGTCCCCCCCTTCAATTCCCCTTTCCCTCCCCCCCCCTGTTCTCCCCGCACTACGCTTCTCCCCTTTCCCCTTTTCTCTTGAAATACTGTCGCCAAGAGCAACCTGTCCTCCTCCTGTTATTGTTTGGGTAAATATGTCTTTATTAAGATTATACACATAATTGACAAAATGAACATTAGAATGTCCAAAAAACATGACACAGAACAATATCCATGAGAAACGACATACAGCCAGTTAAATCAATGTTACAGTTTAGGATATTTCCATATAAAGCCAAGGCTATGGCAGTTCCTCTCTTTTCTAATTAACAAACACTATATGTTGCCCTACCTCCGGCTACAGCCAGGGAGGGTTTTGTCTGATACCAGACAATACAAATCGTTATAGAATATTAACATCTAAGCACTTATTGGCTTAGATAATAGTATATCCATGCCCGTCCAGGTGTGAGGTTACTTAGGAGAGAAAGAAATTTAGAGAAGAGGAGAAAGAAAAAGGAGAGGAACAAAGAGAGAATAGATTATGGTTAAGTAAGAGAAAGACCAAGGAGAGAGAGCAGAGCGAGGCGTTTAGTGTTTTCAAGTAAATAAGTCCCCAAAGTCAGGAGCGTCGCCAAATAAAATCCATTCAGTCCAGGTGGACACATGTGAGCGTTGGGTCTGAGAAAAGTCAGCCGACAATTCCTAATACCTACGGAGTTTTTCCATTTCTGTATACCATTGTAAAATGGAGGGTGGGTCACGCTCCTTCCAGTGTCGAGGAATCACACCGTGGGCTGCAGCGAGGCAAAATCGGAGGATATCTTTCCTCTGTACCTTCTAAGAACCAGGGAGCAGAGAGAGCAAGGCCATTTCAGGGGTGCCCACCAGATCCCTCCCCATGACTAGATTGTAATTACGAAATACTTTGGACTAAAGCAGCAAAGTGGCTGTCTCACTGCTACATCTCCAACACAAAGGTGAAGTGTCCGGGGAAAATCTATGCATCCTGTCTGGGGTAAGTTACCACCTGTAGCGTAACTTGAGGCTCTTTTCTAAAGCTTCGCTGGAACCAGCCAACTTGCGGGCCATAAGGAAGCTCCCTTCCCACTCTAAATCAGAGATCACTTTGCCCAATTCCACCTCCCATGCCTTCCGGTATCCCGTGGTCTCAGTAACTATAGGCCTGGACAGAATCCCATAGATAATCGAGATTCCTCTCTGGGGCGCCTCGTCAGCCTATTGTTATTGTTTGGACCCCATTTTCAAATCATACGGGCCGGATATTAAGGAAACAAATGGATAGCCCTCATCGACTCCGAGTTCTGGGTCTCGACTAGGAGTGGCCTTTGGGCTTGGCTCCTCTGGTTGCCCCCTCCTTCTATGAGCCACAAGAGGGCTTTCTCTCCGTTTGTTTACTTATTATTAACATGTCGGTGAGATGAAGATATCTATGCATATTTTAAATGTATAGCATTTGTCTTTACTTGCAGTTCTTTTCTTAGTCTGTATCTTTCAGTTGATATTATAGAGCCGGTTTCCCGGTGGGGTGCCTGGCTGGGGATCCCCATAGGAGGTCTCATTGCTGGTCACTACCCACATAGGGAAACTTGGGTTACAAGTTTGACTGTACTGTTCTGTCTTTTTCGGAATATACTACAGTCTTTCCGCCTCATTCTAGGAACGTGGCGTAGCCTATCCTGTTGGTAGGCTTATATTCCCGTTCACTACTCTTACTTTTGTTTCTACTTTCTGTCTGCTATTTTCCTTCTTCTCTTCCCCACATCTTCCCCCCCCCCCCTTTTTTTTTTTATTAATTATTTTTACCCTATATTCTGTCATTTACCTCTCCTTTACCTTACAGAGAGTCAATTGCCATGTCCTCCATGAAATTTGCCTCCTTGAACATGCGGGGTTTCAATTCTCCTCAGAAGCTCCGACCAGGTTCTATATGGCATGTCTAAGATGGGTGTTCAGGTGCTATTGCTTCAAGAAACCCATTTTAAACTGGCCCATGTTCCTGATATCTGTAACAAGTACTACACTCAGTGGTTTCATGCTCCCAACCCTATCTCTAGGTCGAAGGGCGTGAGTATTGCTTTTCATAAAAATTTCCCTGGAGCTTTGGCAGAGGTGGAGATCAACCCAAATGGCAGATATCTGTTTGTCAATTTCTCACTCTTTGGTCAAGACTACACTGTTGTAAATTTTTATCTCCCCAATAGGATTAGGCCACCGTGGGTACATGATACCTTCGAAAGCTGTCGTCGATCGCCCACAGGCGCCTGATCATCGGGGGAGACTTTAACATGCCCTTAGACAGAAAACTCGATACGTCGGCGGGTAAGTCAGTGATTCCTCATTCTCACATCAGTGCGTTTAAATCTGCCTTGCACTCCCTCAGAGTTGTTGATATCTGGCGCGTACTCCACCCTACTGACAGGGACTTTACACACTTCTCTCAAGTCCACTCATCTTACAGCAGTATTGATTTCTTCCTTTTAAGTTACTCCCTGCTGAACTGGACACCTTCGGCCTCAATAGGATCTGTAACATGGTCTGACCACGCCCCCATGTTTGTAATGCTCCTCCATCCAGATAGCCCCCCCTAGGGTCTGGAACTGGAGATTAAACCCCAGTCTCCTCCTTGATAAGGAGGCAAAGAAAGCGGTGAAATTATCTTTCTCTGATTTCCTGAGGAATCATACCACAGATTCTACTCCACTTCCTACCCAATGGGAGGCCTTCAAATGTGTTCTACGAGTAGTTTTCATATGGGAGGGGTCGAGAATCAAACGAGAGAAATCCAAGCATATCGATGACCTATTATCTCGTATACAGGAACTTGAATTACAACATAAGTCTTCCCTCAACCGTGACGCACTTCTGACCTTGACAAAACTCAGAGAGGACCTCCGGGCATCCCTTGACCTGGCATACACTTGGTTTCAAGAACGCTCTCATGAGTTTTACTATGAGTTCGCCGACAAGTGTGAGGGTCCCTTGGCGCGTCTTATACATCCAAGATTGATGACCACATACATCCCTTCTGTGAAGACAGCGGACAAAAATACTGTGTATCACCCATCTGACATAGCGTCTGCCTTCGAGCATTATTATAAATCGCTTTATAATATACATGGTAGCCCAACTGAACCGTGCGAGCCCCGACTACTGCAGAAGATAGAACAGTACCTTTTTGACACTCTCCTTCCATCGCTTACGCCCGCTATCAGTGCTGAACTAGATGCCCCGTTCTCCCTGGAGGAGATGACCCATGCTATTTCTTCATCCCCGCCTTATAAAAGCCTTGGCCCAGACGGCTTCACTGCCAAATTTTATCAGGAGTTCTCCGCAGATCTAGCTCCCTTTTTGACCAGAGTGTGCAATGTTGTTTCCAATGAATGTCCCTTCCCAAAACAAACTCTAGAAGCGACCATCACGGTAATCCCGAAGTCCGGGAAGGATCCCCAGCTTTAGTCGCGTTACCGCTCGATTTCTTTGATCAATGTAGATGTCAAGTTATATGCGAAGCTACTGGCTGCTAGGCTTGGGCCTTCTCTGCCTCAACTGATCCACAACCACCAGGTCGGCTTTGTACCTGGGAGAGAGGCCAGAGATAATACTATTAAAACAATCCTTGCAATTTCTCACAATAAATCAAAAATCCCGGCCCTTGTGTTATCGGTCGATGCTGAGAAGGCCTTCGACAGGGTGAGCTGGTCCTTCCTCAGAGAGGTGCTTGAGCGGGCGGGGATCGGTCGGAGGTTCTGGGAAAAAGTGATGGCATTGTACACTACTCCGACAGCCAAAGTCCGGTGCAATGGGACCTTCTCTAAACCCTTTACTATTCGAAACGGGACGCGCCAGGGCTGCCCTTTGTCCCCTCTGCTGTATGCACTTGTAATGGAGCATTTAGCAGTCGCCATTCGGCAGAACCCGGATGTCATGGGATACAGATTACTGACAAATCCTACAAACTGACTTTGTATGCTGACGACCTGTTGCTATACATTACCGACCCTGAGACTTCCCTCGCGACAGTCCTGAAGGAATTTGACCAATATAGCCAGGTCAGCAACTTTAAAGTCAATGTTTCAAAGTCTGAGATATTTAATATTTCTCTCTCATCGCCCCGTCTAGCATACAAACTTTTGACGCAAAGTAAGTCCCGGGGGAAAGCAGGCCTACCAGATTTCCATCTCTATCACACGGCAACTGTTTTAACCTGAATGCTAGACTGGTTTAGTGGAGCTGAAGCCAAACAGTGGGTGACCATGGAGGCAGATATATCCGGCTGGCTTATAACATCTCTGCCATGGGTGGTAGCTTCCAAGCGTCCCAGGGGCATTTTGGACTCACTGCTTACGAGAGATCTCCTTAAGGTCTGGGATGGAGTGCGTGCCAGATTTAACCTCTCCACTATGATGGGACCTTTGACACCACTTTTTGGCAACCCCGACTTCCCGCCAGCGGTCGATGTAGAAAAGTTCATGGGTTGGTCCCCCAAACATAAAATCCGAATCTGTGTGACCCTTTTAGGAGCTCCCACTCTGCCCGCTCGAACGGTCCTTCGTGACAGATTTCCAGGTTTTCAACTCCAGTGGTTTGCCTATCTCCAGTTACAGTCATTCTTAACATCCCTTGGCTCATCATCTGAAATGACCAGAGAACTGCCATTGAAGCCCTATTATTACAATCCACGACACCGTCATACGTCATCTTGCAGATCTACAATATTCTGATTTGCTCTCCTGATCTATATCCAGTATGGTATGTGGCAGCCTGGGAGCGGGAGCTGGAACTAGTGCCATCGGATCTGTATTGGGCTAAATCATTCCTGTGTACACACAAAATGTCACTGCCCTGTAAGGTGCAGGAAACAAATTTTAAACTGTTAACGAGATGGTATCGTTGTCCACAGGAGCTTCACAGAATTTACCCATCCATTCCTGATGTCTGTTGTCGCTGTGACGCCTCTGGGGGAAGCTTACTCCACGTATGGTGGAGTTGCTCACCCATACAATGCCTCTGGCAACACGTATTTAGGGTACACAAACACGTTTTGGGGATTCATATCCTTCTTGCCTCAGATAGGGTTGCTATCTATGATTCCCCTGCGTTCAAGGAGATTAAGCTTGGCTTGTTGAGACACTTTTTGGCCGCAACTAGAGCTGTTATACCTCGGAAGTGGAAGTCGAGGTCAACTCCTACCATGATGGACTGGCTCCATGAGATAGACCATATCTGTCGCATGGAGAAACTTTCTGCCCACTCTGATTCTCAGCTGAGTAAATACTTTTGCACATGGACTGCTTGGCTTCTGTTTCGTGAGTCCCCAGAATTCACAGGTACTCTTTCTGCCTAGTCTGAATTCTCTTGGCAAGGTGCAATATGTACTTCATATATGGTGACATGCCAGGATTGTTGTTTCCTGATCCCCTACCCCTATTGTCCTTTCCCCTTGTTCCTCCTTCCTTTTCTTATTGTCAGTACTGTTTATATTATTTTCTTCTACGCTTCACCTTACTTATTTGTCTTTTTTCCAATTTTTACTAGAAGCTTTCCATTTCTTGCCCTTTTTTCTTAACTTTCTTCTTCCTCTTGTCTTTTGGCCCTTCTGGGTTTAATGGTTATTTGACTGTGTTTAATGAATGAACCTGCTCATTTTATTTTGACAGGTAAAGCAAGTATTGGGAACAACTTGTAATGTTATGTTGGTGTCAGGCATGCTATGTCTACAATGTCTGATTTTACGATCTTTATCCTCTTTTCTTCCTTTTTTTTTTGTGCTCATACTGTAACTAAGCTTGTAATTGATAAAGATTTTCGCTGGTTGATATACTTTATTTGCTTAATAAAGAAAATTTTTTGAAAACAAAGCATTACAGAGCATTAGATCAGCAATCTGCTACCTCATTGTAATGAATGGATCCCTTGGGGTTTTTATATGAATTACATTAATGGGAGATTTAGATGGAAACCCCAATATAAGTGCTTTGTGTAGAGCACAAGATAAATATGTTCCAAAATTTTAGTTAAAATATTCACAAAGAAAGCTTCAACTTAATCCACAAAAAAGTCTCCATTCAGGTACATCATTTATTATTGGAATTATAGTGGATTTCCACAATAACAGAAAATTTTGAAAAAGCAAAATGGCTACCCCCAAAAGAAATCCAGTTTAAGTTCTCTCTTCCCAAATCCAAATGCCTCCTCCTTTTGAGCCCAACAGTGAGCCTAAACCACATTTAGTGTCAAAATGTTTAACAATTTTGTAGTGCAGAGAGCCCACTTAATTTATGATAGTAATGCGCGAAGCCGAACTGTAAAGTTCAAGGTTCATACCGAAAACCTAGTGTTCAGGCACAGATCCCGAACACAGACTTTCCTGGTAAATGTGTGTTACAGTTCAGGTTTGGGTTAGGGGTTGAGAGTAGCTGTAAAAATAAGGAAAATAGTTATTAAGCAGCATTATTCCACTGCCCTGCTGCGTCTACATCTGGTGCTGGTCATTAACTTCCTAGATATTTACTGTAGAGGGGCCCAACAGTCAATCACAGATGTTGTCACAGAGAATGGGTGTCTGGTCACAGAGATATGCAGCAGAGCCGAAAATGTTCCCTGTGGATTATGTCAGAGGGAGGGTTTTTTTGGTAATTAAAGATGGGAAACAGGGTTGTCTTCTGTTTTATTTCTAAACGTTTTTTTCATGGTTTTGGTGCACCAATTTTCTGTGACAGCATCTATGATTGGCTGTTGGGTCCCTCTGCAGTGAATACCCAGGAAGTTAATGAGCGGCCCCAAAATACAAGTGGGTGGACGCTGGAAAGTATAATGCTGTTTAATAACTATCTTCTTTCTTTTACAGCCTCCTAGCCCCATCCCATAACTTTCCAGTCTGAGTTCGGGGTTCGGACTCAAGTTCAAGCCACTTTTGGCCCCGAACCCAAACTTTAAAAAAATGTTCGGGTGTGTTTGTCGAGCCCCAGGCCCTGGGGTACTCGGGTATCAGGCTCAGTGGGTGTTCTCGCAGGGATGTCACAGGTGGCAGCGCCTGAGCACGTGGCCTGGGTGACACTTCAATAAGGGGTGTATGTACAGGGGATTAGACTTTGTCATGTGACGCCACCTGTAGTACCTGGTGATGGGTCACCAGCGCCGCCACAGTCCTCTGGAGGTCGATGGTAATGCGGCTGAGATGGCAAAGCTCCCTACAGGTGGAGTTGGGCCTCCGGGGCAGCGTAGTAAAAAGGGGCAGCTTGGAGTGGAACTTTAAGTCGGGATAGGGAGTGATGGAGCAGTCTATAGAGGGTACTGGGAGTGGAGAGGAATGACACACACACTGTATATGCAAATAGAGTCTGTGGAGCCTCGTTTAGGAGTCTCAACACAGGACTAGTCAGATCTTCCTCTAGTGAAGGACCTAGCCATGATAACCACCACATTAAGTGGCCCTTTGAGTCAATATCCAGCTCTTTACAAGCTTAAAGATATGACAAGGGAATACCAAGGCCAGGTATCCATCCACAGACAGCTGTTTCAGGGTGTTGCCCCTCATCAGTGTGGAGTAGGATTCTGGCTAGGTGGGAGCAATGCCTTGTAGACCAACAAAACAAAGTATTCACTGATCTCAGGGAGACCAGTTCAAGAAAAAACTGTGGACAGCTGGCTAAAGCGCTCAACACAGTGAATTCCTAGGCCCATTGCCCCCTGGGAATTTTGAATATGCAAATAGAGTTTGTGGAGCCTCGTTTAGGAGTCTCAACACAGGACTAGCCAGATCTTCCGCTAGTGAAGGACCTAGCCATGATAACCACCATATTAAGTGGCCCTTTGAGTCAATATCCAGCTCTTTACAAGCTTAAAGATATGACAAGGGAATACCAAGGCCAGGTATCCATCCACAGCCCGCAGTGTTTTCTTGAACTGGTCTCCCTGAGATCAGTGAATACTTTGTTTTACACACACACTGTAGAAAGTCTCTGTTTACCTTTTAACTGGTGATATGAGCATGTAAAGACATCCAGGGCACTGTCAGGTGACCAGGTGCACAGTGAGCTTCCACAGCAAGTGGGTATAAGGCCTTCTCAGTTTCTCTACGGTTCCTGAAGCCCTGTCTGCTTGCAGCCAGACTGGCCTCCTTCCCTCTCGGGTCCTCTCTCTCTCCTCCTGCGCGGTCCACGGGTTACCCTCTCTGATCACTGCTGTATTACACTGCGGTGTCTGGCTCCCTTTCTTTGGGTACGCAGGGGGACCGGGTGACTGAAGTCTCCACAATATGACGGGGTTTTCTGCAGTCTTGAAGTAATCCTGCAGGTGCGGATCCCCGAAGTCCGGTACGTCTTTGTGTGAACTTCTACTAGTTCCTCGCTCTCTTGGTTCTGCTCCTTGCCTTCTGTCCACACTCCTTGGCTTGCTGGATGGCAGAAGGGCCACTCCAGGTCACTGGTTCGGGCCTAACCGCAGCACCGATCACCAGGACGTCTTCGCAGCTCTCCTAGCGTCTGCACACTCTAACTAACTCCTCCCCCAGCAGCAGTATTTATGGGGACCTCACCTAAAGTTGGTGAGTAGCGCTCCCCCTACTGTGCCGGGGTGGAAGGTGTTGCATGTAGTCGGTACCTGCTGTGGAAACCCAGCTGTGCATTAGGGAAGTCTGTGGCTACCTGCGTGAGCAGGGCGCCACATGTTTGCCGTACCTGAACATCATCAGGTTCGCCCTTCACTATTTACGAGGTGTGTTTTTCCAGAAGCACGAGCTGGGCTCTGCAACGTGCTTGGCGATACAATATACGAACACTACAATGACAGACTTGCAAGTTTCACTAAGAACATCCATTGCTGCTTATTGCTGGAAAACTCCCGTGAAGTCTAAGTCATCAGAACATCTGTAAATAAATTCCCAGAGAGATGTAATTTCCAAATTGGAGTCACTTGATTGGAAATTCTGCTCTTCAGGCCACGTCACACGCTTCAATATCATTAACGATATTGTTAGTGATCTCATGCACGCGCGATCGCTAACAACATCGTTCAGATCGCTGGTCAACTGTCACACAGGCAGACTCACCAGCGATCAGGACCAATGAGAACGCCACACGGCGCTTAGTAACCCGATGTGTACCATGGTTACCATCTCCTAGCATAGACTGTGCCACTGGGAGATCGTTCATCGCGGTGTCACACAGCATGATCCTGCAGATCGAAGGATCGTTCATCGCCAGATTTGAGAACATGTTCACAAATCTGGGTTGAGCGATCCATTAAAGGATCACTCAATTTGGCTGGTGACATCGCGGTGTTACACGCTACGATGTCATTCCAACATCGTTCGTGCGTCACCAAACACGTGACTTGTGAACGATATTGAAGCATGTGATGTGGCCTTAAGACGCTCTGTATATGAAGTCTTTAAACTATTCTACAAAAATCTGCACTCCAAGAGTTAAATAGCACTTCTTCCCTCGTTAGCTCTGCTGTGTGGATAAGCAGTACTGTACAGCCACATGTTGGGTATTGTTTAGCAGAAATTGTATTTCAACTTTTGATGCTGTTTTTACCTATTTCCCTAGTGAAAATGTATAATCTGGAGCTAAAACAAAATTTTTTGGTAGAACTGTAATTATTCTCTCTTCTCCACCCAGAGGTATACAATTCTGTTACACATCTGTGGTATCAATATGATCACTGTACCCCTACAGTAATTCATTGAGAGGTGTAGTTTGTAACATGAGGTCACTTATGGGAAGGTTCTGCTTTTCTGGCACCTCAGGGGCATCTGTCAATGTGAACTGGCACTCGCAAACCATAACAATAAAATTTGCACTATAATATGGTGTTTCTTGTCTACTGAGGATTGTACTGAGCTTGAAAAGTAGTTTACAATTACATGTAGGGTAGTGGCACACTCTGAAGAAATTGCACAACAAATTTTCAGGTACATTTTCTCCTGTTGCCCTTGTAAAAATGAAAACTTGGAGGCCAAATCAACATTTTTGTGGGAAAAATAGTTTGTATTTCACTGCTTAACATTATAAAATTCTGTGAAGCACCTGCACCTTAAGGGCTCCGACACACATCAGTGAAACTTATCCGAGTTTACTGTGCGGAAAAATCGCATTGCTCTCAGATCAATGTTAACTAATGTCCGAGAGCACATTTCCTACTCTCATATGCTTTTTCTGCATCAAATTCTCTGATTGCAAGTCAATTGCAACATGTTGCGATTCTATGCGAGTCATGGACGAGACTCGCCAATGCAAGTCTATGGGTCCAACAAAAAACACGGATTGCACTCGGACCACACTCGCACCATCCGAGTTTGATGCGAGTTTTAAATGATCCATTACCATTCTGGAGCTCAGACAACTGTATAAAATGTAATGAGATATAGAAATTGTTTGCGCCACGCTGCTTTATGTTTTATATCCACCCTCTGTTAAGTCACCGTTACACTCACCTTTTCCTGTTGTGCTGTCCTCACAACAGGGGGGCTCACGTAGTGAGTGCACGGGGTCTCTCTCTGGACGGTGTGGATTTCTTTCCCTTTTTCCTCGGTGTCCGCCTGTGTAATTGCACGTGATCCGTCACGTGTTTTCCTCTCCTCTGTTAGATTTGTCTTCTCCTCCGAAGCTGCTCCACCGCTCTCCCCATAGGGAGATGGATATGCAAGCAATGGAATAAAACGATGTTTGGGTGAGCGCTGGGATATGAAGACAGCTACACTTCAACAAGTATTTTACCTGTAAGTTTATTGTTCAAATCACACTAGGTCCTCTCCCACAACATGTGGGACGCTCAGGGCATCTTCCTCAAGTGGATATCAGACCTTACATTTGGTATCCTTATAAATCCTCCATTAACCAATCCCTTGCTTTTAGGTTGAAAATAGACTTTTTTTTTTAACTCTTTCCTATCCAAATGTCTAAATAGCTATATAAGCAGTTCTATTTAATGCACAATATGAGCCCTTTTTATTCTATTGCACAACTGCCCGTTCTTTTGTGACAAAAACATAACTATTCATCCAGGAGTACATTAAAAATTCAAGATAGTAAAAACACTACAATATTATTAAACAAAAACCACCTATTAGATACACATAATTATTACACTTAAAAAATTAACATGAAAATTACATATAAAAACTTCATCTAAAAATTTCATATAAAAAATTACATATAAAAAATACATATACAAATTATTAAAACATCATGAAATCTATACAAACGATCTGATCTTAAAAGATGACTTCTGCAAATGGTAATTATGGGTTTATATATTATTCTCTATTGAGAGATTAAGGCCCTCCGGTGCCAATGTACCCATTTTAAAAATCCAATACATTTCTTTCTTATTTAATTTCTCAATCCTGTCATGTACTTCCTCGCTTATTTGTTCTAGGATTATTAATTTAAGACTGGTGGGATCCCTTTCATGGATCTGATGATAGTGTCTTGAGATGCTGTGATTTAAATACCCTTTTCTGATGTTTGATCTGTGCTTACTCAGCCTAGCCTGCATTGTCTGGATCGTTCTACCTATATATTGGAGTTTGCAGGGACACTCCAACATATATATTACAAATTGTGATCTACAATCCATTCTCTGTTTAATTGGGAACGATTCCTCAGTTGTATTGGATGTGAACTTATTACATCCATGTACAATGCTATTTCAACATTCACATCGTCGTGAGTTGCATTCATAGCACCCATTTTTTATTTTTTCATTGGTCTTTGTTTGTTGTTCTTTGCTCCCAATGTTCATATTTTTTATTTTGTTCAGGGCTATTAAGGCCTGGAGGGTTCTCCCTCTTCTAAAAATAATCTCTGGTTTTTCTGTTATAATTTTTGAGAGGATAGGATCCCCCTTTAAAATAAACCAGTATTTACCCAAAATTGTGTAAATTTCCCTATATGATTGGTTGAAAGTTGTTACTAGATTACACCTATAATTTACAATATCGTTCTCTCCCTTCTTTCATTTTTCTTTCTTTATTTAATTCCATTTGCTTAATTATCTCACTCTGTGTGCGGTTTTTACTTCTATTATAAGCATCCGCTAGGAGTCTGCTTGGATATCCTCTCTCTCTAAACTTTCTCTTTAGTATAGAGGCTTCTTGTTTGAATTTAATCTCATTTGTACAGTTTTTTCTGATTCTGAGGTACTGTCCATAAGGTATATTTTTAATCCAGGTGGGCAGGTGGCTACTATTAAACTCCAGATAACTATTTACATCCACATTTTTGAAAAAAGTGGATGTGGTTATCTCTCCCTCCTCATTGATGGTAATCATGAGGTCCAGGAACTGTATATTTTTGTCTGAGATATTCATAGTGAAAAAAAGTCCCCAGTTATTTAGGTTTAATGAATTCACAAATTCTGTTGCTTCCTCCCTGGTACCAGTCCAAATAATTATTAAATCGTCAATAAAACGTTTAAAAAATTTGATGTGTTTTTTACCCAAACTAGACTGTGCGATGGACCGAGACTCGAACGCCCCCATATATAATCCAGCATAACTGGGGGCGAATCTCGTGCCCATCGCACATCCTTTAATCTGTTTAAACAGTTTATCCTCAAAAGAAAACACATTATTTTCTAAAATAAATTCAATTCCAGCACCAATAAATTCTTTCTGTTTCACCAGGATCTTTTTATCCTGTCTTAAAAAATGATTGATGACCCCTATACCTTTTTGATGCGGGATATTTGAATATAGGGACCGGACATCTAAAGTGATAAGTAGGGAACCTTTTAATTGGGGGAGTTTTGTTATTAAGCTGATCAAATGTGAGGAATCCTTAAGATACGAGTCTAATTTTAAATTATATTGTTGCAAAAATAAATCAACATAATGGGAAAGGTTACTGGTCATGCTCTCAATCCCTGAAATAATTGGGTGGATCTGTTTTATTCTTATGGATTTTTGGAAAAAAATAAAAATGGGGGACTTTATATTTATTTATATTCAGAAATCTAAATTCTTTTTTGTTTAAAATTCCTTCCGCCCTAGCTTCTATTATCAGAAGTTTATATTTTATAAATAATTCCTCCAATGGGCTTTTATCCAGTTTTATGTAGAATTCTTTGTCCTCCAACATCCTAATACTCCTATTTATATACCATTCCCGATCCATTATGACCGTCCCTCCCCCTTTGTCAGCTTTTTTAATTATTATATTTTTATTTTCCCTTATTTTATTTAGAGCCAATCTTTCCCTAAAAGTTAAATTATCCTTTTGTTTACTGTCTTCGAAACTGCGTATTTCTTTAAGTGCCAATTGTTGGAAAGTCTCAAGGTGAGGTCCTTTAAAATATGTAGGGTAGAAATTACCGTATATACTCGCGTATAAGCCGAGTTTTTCAGCCCAAAAATTGGGCTGAAAAGTTACCCCGTCGGCTTATACGCGAGTCACTGTATACTGTATACAATGTATACAGTATACAGTGCCCCGATCTATATACAGGCCCGCCCCCGCCGCAATCCTGTAAAGGAAGAGATTAGTATATTTATCCCTCAGCTGTCCCGCTGCCGCTGTTCCGCCGCCGCTCCTCCATCTTCATCCAGCGTCTACTGTCTTCTTCCGGGATCCTCCGATGGTCGCAGGCAATGACGTCATTGCCGGCGCGACAATGGAGGAAGCTGAAAGAAGACAGAAGACGCTGGATGAAGATGGAGGAGTGTGATGGCGGCGGGGGACAGCGGAGGGAGAAGTATACTAATCTCTTCCTTTACAGGATTGCGGCGGGGGGGCCTGTATATAGATGGGGGGGGCTGCATATACCTCCTGGGGCTGCATATACCTCCTGGGGCTGCATATACCTCCTGGGGCTGCATATGGGGCTGTATATACCTCCTGGGGCTGCATATGGGGCTGTATATACTTCTGGGGCTGCATATACCTCCTGGGGCTGCATATACCTCTGGGGCTGCATATGGGGCTGCATATACCTCCTGGGGCTGCATATGGGGCTGTATATACCTCTGGGGCTGCATATGGGGCTGCATATACCTCTGGGGCTGTATATACCTCTGGGGCTGCATATGGGGCTGCATATACCTCTGGGGCTGTTTATGGGGCTGCATATACCTCCTGGGGCTGTTTATGGGGCTGCATATACCTCCTGGGGCTGCATATGGGGCTGTATATACCTCTGGGGCTGCATATGGGACTGCATATACCTCTGGGGCTGTATATACCTCTGGGGCTGCATATCGGGCTGTATATACCTCTGGGGCTGTTTATGGGGCTGCATATACCTCCTGGGGCTGCATATGGGGCTGTATATACCTCTGGGGCTGCATATGGGGCTGCATATACCTCCTGGGGCTGCATATGGGGCTGTATATACCTCTGGGGCTGCATATGGGGCTGTATATACCTCTGGGGCTGTTTATGGGGCTGCATATACCTCCTGGGGCTGCATATGGGGCTGTATATACCTCTGGGGCTGCATATGGGGCTGCATATACCTCTGGGGCTGCATATACCTCTGGGGCTGTATATACCTCTGGGGCTGCATATGGGGCTGTATATACCTCTGGGGCTGTATATACCTCTGGGGCTGCATATACCTCTGGGGCTGCATATGGGGCTGCATATACCTCTGGGGCTGTATATACCTCTGGGGCTGCATATACCTCTGGGGCTGCATATGGGGCTGCATATACCTCTGGGGCTGCATATACCTCTGGGGCTGCTGTATACTACCACTGGGGCTGCTGCTGTATATACCACTGGGGCTGATGCTGTATACTACCACTGGGGAGGCTGCTGTATACCTCACTGCTGGGGGTTGTATACCTGTGCTGGAGTCCACCCTCGGCTTATACGCGAGTCAATATGTTTTCCCAGTTTTTGGGGGCAAAAGTAGGGGGGTCGGCTTATACACGGGTCGGCTTATACACGAGTATATACGGTACTTCTTATTTTAGGATCTATATGTGAATATTTATCCTCCTTTAGTATATCTAATTCTATATTCTCTTTTTCTTTTATTTTGGCACAATTCCTTCCTTTTATTTTTTCCATTTGGAAATATCTTTTTACTGTTAATTTCCTGATATACTCATTGAAATCCCTGTATAGGGTCAATTGATCTAATCTTGCCTTTGGGCAGAAGGAAAGGCCCCTTTCCAATAATTTTATCTCATCCTCTGTTAATTCTGTTTGTGATATGTTGAAAATCCCTCTTTCTGAGCTATCTAATCTACCTTCGTTTTCTTCTTTTTTATTTTCTCTACTTCTGGGGATAGATGCACGGTTTCTACCTCTCCCTCCTCTGCACCCTCTGCTTCTCTCTTTCTTTTTACCTTTCTGCCGTTTACTTGAAAAAAATGGGTGATTTTTTTATTATTTTTATTACTATTATTAATTGATCCAGGATCTAATTCCCCCTTTTCTTTATTCTTATTTGTATTTTCATTTATTTCTCCCACTATTTTTGTGTTTTGTATGATGTTATTAGTCTCTGTGTCGTCCCTATTTTCAGTGCCGTCTATATAAAATTCCCATAAATCATTCTTTTTACCTAATAATTGTGTACCCTCTTCCAATGACGAATTCAGTGCCTTTTCTATATTCACCCCTATTGTTTCAAGTGGATTTGGTAACTTTTGATATAGTGTGTCATCTAAATCTAATATTTGATTTTGTGTTAACTGCTGTGTGGTTGTATGTAGTGTGAATAAATCAAATGAATTATTATTTGTGCTATTAATTTCCCCTATTTTTTGTTTATTTTCCTGGATCAATTCAATAAAGTCTATTAATGGTATTTGGTCACTGACTCGAGTAGGCTCTTCTTGTCTATTACTATTAATTATACTACCTGATTTGTTTTTACTTCTTCTCCTTCTTCTTTTCTGTGAGTTGGATAATGATTCTTCCTGCTTTTCTAAACTATTGTTTACATTATCTGTCATTATATTCAAGTTCTCTCCTTTTTTATTATTTTTATTCTCATTTTTGTTCTTGTTCCCATCTATTTTTTTAGCTATTTTTTTATTATTATTATTGTTAGCTTTTTTATCTGATTATTTTCCTCACTCTCTTTTTGATTCCCACATTTACCTACATTCATTAACGTTTTTTTATGTGACTCATATTATATCCTTTGTTCTTCTGTTATCTCCCATTCTTTTATCTCGCTATTGTTCTTATTTTTATTTATATTTTTATTCTCATTTTTTCCTTTATTCTGAGTTACTTGTTTATTAATTTCTACCATTTCCTTTTCCTTTTCCTTTTCTGTCTCCAATTTTGATGTTTTGTCATTTTTGCTCATCAAGGAATTATTTTCTCCTAATGGAAGGGCTGATTTTGTACCTGCATTTTTATTTATTTTGTCTCTTATAAATTTATTCACTTTCTTTTTAATAATTTCTTCCTCAAATTTACTTAATTTTATTCTCAGGGTTTGATTATAATCCCAAAAATCAACACTGTGTGTGTATTTTTCCACACACCCACAGATGTTAAAATGCACCTGTAAATGAGTATACAGTAAGTAGCTGCTGAGGAAAAAAACGGATTGCACTCGGACAGCACTCGCAAGCCACACTGACCAAAAGTCAGATGACACTCGTCCGACTCTCGGATCCGAGAATCGGAGCATTTTTAAACTCAGATGTGTGTCCATACCCTTTGACAAATTCCTTGAAGGGTGTATTCTAAAAAATTATGTCACTTATGGGAGGTTTCCATAGTTTAGGCACATCAGGGGCACCTTTAAAGACGGATAAATTAATAGGAGACCTTTTGCCATCTCAACCAAAATTTATATTTAAAAGAACAATGCCCATCAGTCAACATATAGCACCCAGCTTCAGAGACACTTCTTAGGCAACAAACAATAAGAAGAAAGCTCGGGCAGGATTTCAACCATGCACCTTTCGCCCTAACTGTAGAACGAGAGCCAAACCAGAAATTATTATTCTATATAAACCTCGGCACTCATACGAGACTCATGAAAAAAATGTTTGAATTTCAGTATCTCTTTATTTGTTCAGCAGTCAGAAGCACGGGTCATATGCTGCGGACACAGCACATGTCTTATCCCTATTTTCTTATTATGAGGTAATTATTCCCTATGTTATAGATAATTACACCCAGTAGTATTATTTATGTGACTGTGAGTCTAATTTACTTTTTCATATTTTAAGAGGAATACGGCAGCGTAGTTAATGCATAACGAGTGATTGATTGTTTCTTTATCAACTTATTCATGTGATGTACCAAGAGGCATTGGTAAGAATTTATTTTTACCGACCATCCACCTCAGATGTTCCCTTTTCGTTATCTTTTTCTTTCCTTCTTCCTTTTCTTTCTTTTGTATCCCTTCTCTCCTCCAGTTATTCTTACTACGGACTCTGCGATTCTATTTTTTGGTAACCTTGTTTTATTATACATGTAGCCAAGACGGCGTTTCTTATTTCACTTATTCTTTTCACCCAGAACGCACTCGTTGATAACCGTATGTTCCGGTATCTACTTCCATGTTTGCCCCTTAAAGCACTTTGTTAGGTATGGAGGTTTGGTATCTTTTATTTTAACCAGAGTTTGGACTCTTCTGTTACATTTGAATTTAATTAATGATACTTGTGATAAAAAGGACGGTATCTTTCTATATTGTTCTGTTATGTCTAGATATACTATATTTTGTAAACCACCTCTGTAAAGTAACGAAATTTGTTTTTTCTATTGTATGTAGAATAATACATTGCTGAAGAAGGCTTGTATGCCGAAACGTTCATTGTATTTTCTGACCCGTGCTTCTGACTGCTGAACAAATAAAGAGATACTGAAATTCAAACAATTTTTTTCATGAGTCTCGTATGAGTGCCGAGGTTTATATAGAATAATAGCTACTGTTTCCTCAGGCACCTCGTGCAGGGTAGCCAGACTTTCAATTTTTTCTAAACCAGAAATTATGACTGAATTTTCCAACGCTACAGGAGATAAAACTTTTAAAGTTAAAGAAACACTAACATGCCACACAAAGCAAGTTATCTATGCCATCAAATGCCCATGTGAGAAACTATATGTGGGGCGGACAACAAGACAGCTGAAGGCCAGAATAGGCGAACATATATGGAACATCAACAAGGGGTTTCAGGGACATGCCCTATCAAGACATTTTAAGAACAATCATAGGGTCATTCCATGTCAAGTGATCCAAAAATGAATATTTTTTTTCCCTGACGTCCTCAGATTTTTTTAATTTTTTTTCTATATGAAGAACAACTTTAGTTAATTACAAAAAAAAAGTTTTGAATTTTTTTCTTTATCAGTTAATTTTTTACAGATTGTTAAAGTTTTAAAAAAGTGCGAATTTTGGCCTGGTATGGCTTTACATTTTCTATCATATCTCGGGCTAGAAATAAGATAGAGAAACAAAATAAACACCAATCTACTCAGAACTGTGCAGGCTTTCACCAGATATGTCACAAGAGGATCTTTGTTAATATTTTACCCATGTGATTGCAAGCGCAAAACTTTAAAATGCATTTCCGAAAAATCGGCGCGCTTTAAATATTTCAAAAACTGCCCATGTGTCTGCTATGCTCTTAGCCACATCTGTACCAAACTTCAAGTTGGGATCGCGATGGGATAATATTTTAAAATATTTTAATATTAATAGCGTCAATGGATCATTCTATATCAAGTGATCTAAATATGAATATTTTTTTTTACCTGACGTCTTTAGATTTTTTTAATTCTTTTTCTTTATGAAGTACTACTTTAGTTAATTACAAATTAAAAGTTTAGAATTTTTTTCTTCATCAGTTAATTTTTTACAGATTTTTAAAGTTTAAAAAAAGGGTGAATTTTGGCCTGTAATGACTTTACATTTTTTTTATCTCAGGCTAGAAATAAGATAATGAAGTGGGAGAGGCATCATTTTACTCAGAACGGTAACAGCTTTCATTTGATATGTTACAAGACTATGTTTCTTTATATCAAATTCAAACTATTGACGGGCAATTGTGAAAAAATTACTGATTGTGTTCTTGGTTATATTTGTGCAGAGATTCAACTTGGGACCTGTCAAATTTATATATTTTTTATTTTATGGTTGTATGAGTTATCACAACTTATTGAATAAAACATTTATATGCAACAAAAAAGAAACACAAAAAACAAATCCCATAAGTGCCAGGATAAATACATCTTAATCATCAGAACACAACGCTCAGCATTTTCAACTTGAATGTATTGAACAAACCAAAAGAAGAAATGAGATCATATCCTCAAGTTTGATTAAACAAGATTAAAAGAACCAAAAATGTTAACTCCTATTTATACATATAAATTTGTTTTCTATTCTATCACTAAACATGTGATTTATAAAGTGTTTAATAAGAATAGTACAGTAGTTAAATCATCGTTCTATAAATTATGAACTAATCAAACAATTAATAGTATGTTTTTAAAGTGGCATTTTATCAATTTGTCCCTTCTAGTGGGTGAAATGTAATCTTGTCCATAAACGCTTATTAGCAATCGCCATTTCCTTGTGTGTCAAAGAGTATGTCCGGCCTGTCACGGTGTTAGGCTCCGCCTGAGTTAATATCTGATTTTTGTGCACTTTTAAAATGTCTGGCTTTCTTGGATACACAAAGGATGGCGCTGGACCAGAAGGATGCAATAAAGTCAATTCTACTTCTTCATTTTCACAATCTTTGGAGAGTACAGTAGCCAGCCATCAGCGCCAATCATATTCATATTTTTTCAAAAGGATTGCAACAGTGTCTATGATAAAATGCTGTTTCTTGAGAAGTAGCAGCCATTGCTGTGTGGCAAAAATACAGTTAATATTAAGTAAGGAAGATAGGTAATAAAAATAAAGATTTACAGTACACTTGAGATAGAACTGTATTACTATAAAGTGAGTTTTAGGGCTAGCGCGCACAGTTTTTTCTCTCTGCAGATACACGCTGCAGTTTTGGCAGCTTGTTTTTCTACCAAGTTTTTACCACATATGCGTTAGTTTTTTTAATCGCTAGTGAAAAAAATGGCAGCTTTTTTTATATAAATGATAAATGCTGCGTTTATTGCAGCGATTAAAAAGTAGTTCAAGCAGTGATTTACTCACTCTTGAGTGTTTCCAAAAACACTGCATGTGGTGAACCCCATAGAAATCAATGGGGCTGTTTTTCTGAATGATGATCCCTAAGAATAGCACTGTGTGTATTGGCCCTTAATAATAAAAGCATTAAACTATTAATATATTTACTCACCCATATTTTAGTACACAGCCTTGATGGCTTTGTACAGACTATTGTTTGTTCAGGAGTGAAGCTGTCCAGACATGTCAGGACATGAGAGGTCTGAACGAGCTGTCTTACTTCCTGAATGCAGTGGGTAGACACTTAACATGATTGACAGAGCTGCTGGCCTATCATCTGCTCTGCATTCACTGTCTATCCCTGTGCTTTCTCAGGTTGAGCCCTAACAAAGCTTTTTCCTATATGTCCTCTCCTGCTTCTAAGCTGTAACATATCAAAATAATACAGTAATGTCTAAAAATAATGGATTTGATAAATATAGACCCCATGCTTTTAGACCACAGGTTGAACAGATCTGAATTCAAGATTTTTGAATTGACACTATAATAGTTAAATATTTTAAAATATGATCCCATCACGATCCCAACTTGAAATTTGGTACAGATGTGGCTAAGAGCATAAAAGACACATGGGCAGTTTTGGAAAATTTTTATTAAAACGTTTTCTCAGAAATGCGTTTCAAAATGTTGCGTTTGCGTTCGCATTGGTAAAAAATTAAAATTAACAAATATACTCTTGTGAAATATCTGGTGAAAGCCTGGACAGTTCTGAGTAGAATGGTGTTTATTTTGTTTCTCTATCTTATTTCTAGCCCAAGATAAAAAAAAATGTAAAGTCATACCATACCAAAATTCACACTTTTTTTAAACTTTAAAAATCTGTAAAAAATTAACTGATGAAGAAAAAAATTCTAAACTTTTAATTTGTAATTAACTAAAGTAGTACTTCATAAAGGATAAAAAATAAAAAAAATCTAAAGACGTCAGGTAAAAAAAAATATTCATATTTAGATCACTTGATATGGAATGACCCATTGACGCTATTAATAGTAAAATATTTTAAAATATGATCCCATCGCAATCCCAACTTGAAATTAGGTACAGATGTGGCTAAGTGCAAAGCAGACACATGGGCAGTTTTTGAAATATTTAAAGCGCGCCGATTTTTTGGAAATGCGTTTTAAAGTTTTGCGCTTGCGACCACATGGGTAAAATTTTAACAAAGATCCTCTTGTGACATATCTGGTGAAAGCCTGTATAGTTCTGAGTAGAATGGTGTTTATTTTGTCTCTCTATCTTATTCCTAGCCTTAGTTATGAGGAGAAACGTAAAGGCAGGCAACAGCAAAATTCGCACTTTTTCCGAACTTTGAAAATAATTTTTAAAAAAAATAAATTTTTTAAAAAATTTTTCTCTTCACATTTTGCATTGTCTCACATGCTATCAAATAACAAAATCTCAAAAGAATTAAAAATATAGAGGTAATCAACAGCATTTTTGGTGCCAAAGATATTTCATTGAATTTAGGGTAACTTTGGGGTGCTGATTCTGAATATGTCATCAGTTTTGCCAGATTGGCTCAAGTTTTTGAGATTTTTCGTAAAATGTGTAAAAAAAAAGACGTAATTTGCTACACGCGCATTAACTTTATTGATATTGTCATGAATACAATAAATTTAACAAAGTAAATGTTGATTTTAGTTTATTTTAACTAGTTTTACAAACTAATCTTCAAAAATGAACAAGACATGAAAGATAGACATTTAATCACTGGAAAAGCGCTTTTTATATGATTTTCTTCTATGTGAGCTATTGGGGCAGTCACGCTGTAGATTCCAGCAGTAATCAGCCATCATATGTCTGTCCCATCTGCCTTGGTACCTTTCCTCCATCACCATAATATCCTGATGAAATCTCTCCCCTTGTTCTTCGCTAAAATCTCCAAGGTTTTCTGGAAATCTGTCCAAGTGACTGTGAAGATAATGCAATTTAATGCTCATGTGTACACCCAGATTTCTAAATCTCAATAGCATGTTTTGTACCAGTTCTTCATAATTGTCTGCCTTTTGATTTCCCAAGAAGTTCTTCACTACCAACACAAAACTACACCATGCAGCAGCTTCAATGTCATTCATTTCCTTAGGAAAATTTGAATCTTTAATGAGTTTCCGAATTTGAGGACCATCAAAGATTCCTGCCTTCAGTTTTTCGCTACTAAGACCAGGGAAAGATCTGCAGATGTACATGAAGCAATTACCATCTTTGTCTAATGCCTTGACGAACTGCTTCATTAATCCTAACTTTATGTGAAGTGGTGGTAGAATGATTTTTTCCCTGTCCACCAAAGGTTCGTTCACTATGTTTGATGCTCCTACTGTCAAGGTGTCCCTTGGAGGCCAATTCAGTTTCTCCCAGTGCTGATGTTTTGCTCTACTATCCCACATGCAGATGAAGCAAGGATACTTTGTGTATCCACTTTGCTGTCCAAGTAAAAAGTTGACCATTTTTAAATCAACACATATCAGCCACGAATGTTCATGGTAGCACAGTTTCTCCAAGACCATTTTGACATTTTGGTATTGTTCTGCAAGTTTAGTTGAGTGAGCTACTGGAAGAGATGCACACTGATTGCCATTGTTCAACAAAACACATTTCAAACTCCTTTTAGAACTATCTATGAAAAGCCTCCAGTCTACAGGACGATATACTTGTAAACCCATTTGCAGCATCAGGCCAGGAATATCCTTACAATATACAAGTAGGTCATCTTCACAGAAAAATGGAAGAAGTGCTTCTTCTCTGGTCCTGTAAGATGTAATTTTAGTTCCAGGCGTCAGACAATTTTTTTCACTTAGCCTTGAAGCTAAAAGTTCGGATGCACTTTTTGAGAGGTTGAGGTCTCTTATTAGATCGTTGAGCTCTCCTTGGGTAAATTGCGTAGGTGTTCTGAAACTTCCTTCATATTCTAGTTCACTTCCAGAACTAATGCTTAGCTCCATACCCTGCATTTCATCATCATCATCAGGTGGGGGAAGGTCAGGTAACATGGTAAACACAGGTACAGGCACATCTTCACAATGAGGGACAGGCCTTCTTGCAGATTCCATGTTAGGATACTCCCATTTTCGTTTCTTATGCTTATTGAATCCTTGTACTTGCACTGCACAGAAATAACAGTCATCATGATGATTTTTTTGCTCTCTCCACACCATTGGAACACCAAATTTGAAGCTTGTTCTTTGTCCTTTGCTCCATTTTCGTAATAATTCGATACATGCTTTGCACACTATGTGTGGTGCCCAAAACTTGTCTTGGTCCCCAAGCATAACCCCAAAATAGGCAAAATACACTTTTTTAACGAAGTCTGTTATGTTTCTTCTATGTTTTGGCAGTGTATATTCACCACAAATGTAACAGAATGAGTCTGGATCGTTAAGACAACTTCTTCTTGATGAGTTCATGCTTTTCACTGGAAAACAGACAACAACATAAAGTTAGTGCAAAAATCAAGCTATGAACAAACTTTTAGAACACTAATTAACACAAAACTATATTGAGAACTGCTCAGTTCAAGTACTAATCCAAAGAAATTAATGAGATGATGCGTCGCATTTACCAACAAGTGCTATAAATAAGATACCAAAAATCTCAAAAACTTGAGCCAATCTGGCAAAACTGATAGCATATTCAGAATCAGCACCCCAAAAATACCCCAAATTCATTAAAATATTTTGGACACCAGAAAAAAATTTTTTTTTTGTTGACCTGTGTAATCATTGGTCACTTGACATGGAATGACCCCATAATGCAAAAAGCACAGGTTTAACCTATTTTGCCATCCAGTCAATCCAGAAGGACAAAAGAGGGGGTAATTTTATTGCCAAAATGTCCCGCCAAAAATCTAAGTGGATTTTTTTATCTTAACACCATGGCACCTAAATGGGCCGTCACACGCGTCAATATCGCTGTCAATATCACTGCTGCACGTGATGTTGCAGCGTTATTGACACGTGTGACATGGCGCATCAACCAGCGATTGGCAGCAGAGTTGAGGACAGACTGTAGAGGTGCAAGGGTGTTAGCAGGGAGGCCGCAGAGGAGAATGTTGCAGTAGTCAAGGCGGGAGATGATGAGGGCATGTACAAGAATTTTATTAGATTGAGGGCTGAGGAAAGGATGGATTCTGGAAATATTCTTGAGCTGGAGGCGACAGGAGGTGGCAAGAGTTTCAATGTGTGGTTTGAAGGATAGGGCAAAGTCAAGAGTTACTCCAAGGCAGCGAATTTGAGGGGTGGAAGAGAACATGATGCCATTTACCATAATAGATAGATCAGGTGGTGAAGATTAAAGATGGTATGGAGGAAAGTTGATGAGTTCGGTTTTGTCTACATTGAGTTTTAGGTAGCGAGAGGAGAAGAAGGAAGATATGGCTGACAGACACTCTGGGATTCTGGACAGCAGAGAGTTGACATCTGGGCCAGAGAGGTAGATTTGAGTGTCGTCAGCGTACAGATGATACTGGAAGCCATGGGACTGTATGAGTTGTCCTAGGCCATGTCTGGATTCCACAGAAGAGCTTCAATTAGAAAACTGCAGCTCTTAATGACAAATGTTTCCAAGCGTTTAGAGTGTAATACAAACCTCCAGAACTGGTCCCTCGAGCAGTGGAAAAATGTGATATTCTCAGATGAATCATCGTTTACCCCATTTTCCGACCTCCGGCCGAATGTACGTTTGGAGACAGCCGAAAGAAGCATTCCATCCAGACTGCCTTCTCCCAACCATAAAACATGGCAGAGGTTCTGTGGTGATCTGGGGTGCTTTTTCGTGGAGATCTGCCAGGCCAATGATATCACCTTGTATGAATCCATACCTCGGAGAATTGAGGCTGTAATCGCCACAAAAGGTTGACCTACGCCATATTAAACTAAATTTTGTTGATTTTTCCAGGTGTTTCCATTATTTTGTCCAACCCCTGTGTATATATATATATACTAGATGGTGGCCCGATTCTAATGCATCGGGTATTCTAGAATATGTGGGTGTGTGGCGGTGTGGGTGTGCGGCGGTGACCCCCCTCAGTTCTCACCCGCTCCAGGCTTCTGTCCAGCCACCTCTCACCCTAGCATGTCTTCTTCTTCCTCCAGCGTAGATGTCAACAATTCCAAGGCCTCGGGTGGCGGAGTTAACAGGGGGCATGATAATAGGCATGTCCAAGCGCGAAGCTCTGATGTGGTGGGCGTGCCCTTGTTCACGGCCATTACAATGCCTCCTTTGGTAGCTCCACCCCCACCCCTGCGGCCTTTGAATTTCTGGAGTATATGCCACGAAAAGAAGAAGAAGAATGGCGTGGTGAGCGGCGGGCATATGGAGCATGGAGCGGGTGAGCAGCGGGCAGGAGACCGAGTGGAGGGGGGCCGGGAGACCGGGCGGACTGTGCCTCTTTCACTGTAATGGAAATCCCGCGTCGCTGATTGGTCGCGCCCAGCCAGCCACGAACAATCAGCGACGCAGGTTTTGCGTTAGAGAGACAGTGTGACGTGAGTGCAAGGTGACTGTAGAGCTAAATGTGAGGTGAGTGCAAGGTGAGTGTGACGTGAGTGCAGGGCTAAGTGTGACATGAGTGCAGGGCAGAGTGTGACGTGAGTGCAGGGTGAGTGTGATGTGAGTGCAGGAAGAGTTTAGTGCTAAGTGTGAGATGAGTGCAGGGTGAATGTGAGATGAGTGCAGGGTGAGTGTGAGGGGAGTGCAGGGTGAGTGTGAGGTTAGTGCAGGGTGAGTGTGAGGGGAGTGCAGGGTGAGTGTGATCTGAGTGCAGGGTGAGTGTGAACTGAGTGCAGGGCTGAGTGTGACCTGAGTGCAGGGCTGAGTGTGACCTGAGTGCAGGGCTGAGTGTGACCTGAGTGCAGGGCTGAGTGTGATCTGAGTGCAGGGTGAGTTTGACCTGAGTGTAGGGTGTGTGGATGTAAGTGGTCCACAGTACCTGGCTCCTGGTGCTGTGTGCGTTTAGCTTAAGGAACTCTGGTGATGTCACAGTTATGTGACCTTGCTCTGGCCATGATTGTGACATCATCTGAGGTCCTGTAAGTATGTAATAGGCTGCTTTCACATTGGGGTTTTTTGAAAAATGCAGCAGTTGTGGTCAAAAACGCATCTGCCGCATTTTCTGTCTAACGGCCGCTCTTGCGGCTCACTTTCGGTGAGTGTGTGGCAGGTGCGGTTTTGGTAGTTGCAGTGGTTACAGCCGCGAAAAAAGATTCGGTCAGCGGCGTTTTTTTTCGCGGCCGCAACTACCGGAAAGACAATTGCCGCAGCGGGCGTTAGGCAGAAAATGCGGCAGATACGTTTTTTTGACTGCAACTGCCGCATTTTTCAAAAAACCCCAATGTGAAAGTAGCCTTATGCTACGTTCACACATTGCATATTTTTGTGTGCTTTTTTGAGCACGCTTTTAATAAAATATGCAATGTGTCTTGTGTCTGCCAGCAAAGTGAATGGGAAATTCACTTTGCCGTTCAGACTCTGCGTAAAAATATCACAAAGCACCCACTGACCTTGTGGAGACCAGTGGAGGATAACACTGCGGGCACCAGTTAAAGCACTCAAACACAGTGAAACCCAAGGTGCATTGCTCCCTAGAATTTGAATATGCAGATGAAGTCCATGGAGCCTCGGTTAAGAGTCTACAACATGGACACCAGCCAGTTATCCCACCAGGGAAGGACCTAGCCCAGGGTATTAGTAGCCCTTAAGTCACTATCCAGCCCTTGCGAGCTTGAAGATATGGCCAGGGGTTTACCATGGACTAGGTATCCAACCACAGACAGCTGTTTCGGGGTTGTTGCCCCTCATCAGTGTGGTGCAGGATTCTGGCTGGGCGGGAGCAATGCTTGATAGACAGACATCACAAAGCACCCACTGACCAGTGACTATTTATATATATATATATATATATATATATATATAGATTAGTATATTGGTGCAGCACAGCTCCCCTAGGTGCTCAGCAGTTACAGCTCCTCTCCTCCTTGCTGTGTAAGTATACAAATAAAGGACTGCAGCACTCTTCTTTGTGAAACAACCGCCTTTATTCGGCCATCAGGTGGGTTTGATGGCCGAATAAAGGCGGTTGTTTCACAAAGAAGAGTGCTGCAGTCCTTTATTTGTATATATATATATATATATATATATATATATATATATATCATTTCCTTTTAATTGAGAATTTTCAGTTACATGAAACATTCATGATCCAACAGAGATGTAGATGCCAGTATAGAAAAGTCAGATCCAGTCAAGCTAGATCAAGAAACATAACATCAGCTTGGCATCAGTAAAACCGTCTCGTCCTTAAACCTCCCCTTCCCCCCCCTTTCTAAACTATCCCCATTTCACACTAAAATTAATCAAACCTACAGTAATCTCGGACCAATTTGCCTCACCCCTGTCGGTCAATACCTTATCGTGTGTCCAATTTCAATTTCCCCAAATTTCCCTGAATGTCAGATAGCAAGTACCCGTCCTACTGAATAAATGGTGAGACTATATTTTTGATGTCTTCTTGGCTACATATATTCATCAAAAAGGGTTTCCATGCCCTAAAAAATGTTTCCGCCAGTTTGGATTTACATCTTGTCACTTGGCCATATCTTCAAGCTCGCAAGGGCTGGATAGTGACTTAGGGCTACTAATACCCTGGGCTAGGTCCTTCCCTGGTGGGATAACTGGCTGGTGTCCATGTTGTAGACTCTTAACCGAGGCTCCATGGACTTCATCTGCATATTCAAATTCTAGGGAGCAATGCACCTTGGGTTTCACTGTGTTTGAGTGCTTTAACTGGTGCCCGCAGTGTTATTCTCCACTGGTCTCCACAAGGTCAGTGGGTGCTTTGTGATGTCTGTCTATCAAGCATTGCTCCCACCCAGCCAGAATCCTGCGCCACACTGATGAGGGGCAACAACCCTGAAACAGCTCTCTGTGGTTGGATACCTAGTCCATGGTAAACCCCTGGCCATATCTTCAAGCTCGCAAGGGCTGGATAGTGACTTAAGGACTACTAATACCCTGACCCTGGGTTAGGTCCTTCCCTGGTGGGATAACTGGCTGGTGTCCATGTTGTAGACTCTTAACTGAGGCTCCATGGACTTCATCTGCACACTGCGTAAAAATATGCAGCGATTTTATGGGAGAAAACGCTGCTGCGTAAAGAATTGACATGTTAATTCTTTACGCAGCAGCACCTGCGTTTTCTCCTTTAGAGGCGGTGCTGCTGGATCTGATGTCACAGAGGGAGGAAGAATCCTGGCTCCTCCTCCCTCTGTGACATGCGTAACTGCCCCCATTTGATTTCGCAGTGTGTTAATATACACTGCGAAAGCAGAGTTAACTAAAGGCAAATGTATAAATACTTTCCCTCCGACGGGTGTTCGGGTGTCTGGGAGCCCAAGAATTGACTTGCTAGGACCTGTCGTGATGTCAGAGTGACTCCAAGGGGCGTTCCTAACGCTGATTGGCCGCTCGCGATCATGTGATATGTATCACGACAGGTCCTAGCAGGTCAATTCCTGCTGCGGCATTATTTATTCTTTATTATTTTTCATACATTTGCCTTTAGTTAACTCTGATTTCGCAGTTAACGAAGTTTGCGAAATCAAATGGGGGCAGTCACGCATGTCACAGAGGGAGGAGGACCAGGATTCCTCCTCCCCTTTGTGACATCACGGGGCGGGAAAGCCGACAGTGAAGTCGGCTTGCCCGCCCGTTATGTGACTGTAGCGTTGTCACGGTAATCCCGCGTAGCTAATTCACGCAGTTGTTTTGCATACGCTGCGCTCATTAGTTGCCGCAGCTGGCGCCGACCAATGAGCGCTGGCGCGTGATTTCCTTGACAGACAGAGAACCTTAGACGATTATATAGTAGATCTATATATATATATATATATATATATATATATATATATATATATATATATATATATATATATATATATAGAGGGCCACGTCACACACACAGATAATTGTGCAGATATTGTTGGCAGATCTCTGGTTGCAGTGAAATCATGGACACATTGCTCCATTTTGTGGCCTGGCCATATCCAAATGAACAATGTGTCCATAATTTCACTGCAACCAGAGATTTTTGACCAATATCTGCACAATTATCTGTGTGTGTGACGTGGCCCGTTTATATATATATATATATATATATATATATATATATATATATATATATATTTTATATATACATATACACAGTATATGTATTTTGTTTTCTTATTTATTATTTTTTGGAAAGCATTTGATCACGATGCACGTATATTGGATATAGCACTAGGAAATCAAATAGTATGGAATACAACCCACACCATCATGTTGGATACAGAATAATAAGAAAGAATCCTCCATAGGCATACACATAGCAAGATATTTCACATAATCACCTATTGGATTCATCAGAGTTTCTGTTTAACTTTAATCGGATTTTTTAAAAATATTCACTTTATTGGATATTCACTTTCACAAAAGAGCCCACTGTGTTAAGAAAAACATTAACACCAAGCTTTTAGGGCCACTTTACACACACCAACTTATCTGTCCAACTTCTGACCAACTTGCTGGTTGCAGTGAAATCATGGACACATTGCTCCATTTTGTGACTGTGTACAAATGTAACAATGTGTCCATGATTTCACTGCAACCAGTAAGTTGGTCAGAAGTTGGACAGATACAGTGCCTACAAGTAGTATTCAACCCCCTGCAGATTTAGGTGGTTTGATAAGATGCAAATAAGTTAGAGCCTTCAAACTGCAAACGAGAGTAGGATTTATTAACTGAAGCATAAATCTTACAAACCAAAAAGTTATGTTGCTCAGTTGAATTTTAATAAATTTTAAACATAAAAGTGTGGGTCAATTATTATTCAACCCCTAGGTTTAATATTTTGTGGAATAACCCTTGTTTGCAATTACAGCTAATAATCGTCTTTTACAAGACCTGATCATGCCGTTACAGGTCTCTGGAGTTATCTTGGCCCACTCCTCCATGCAGATCTTCTCCAAGTTATCTAGGTTCTTTGGGTGTCTCATGTGGACTTTAATCTTGAGCTCCTTCCACAAGTTTTCAATTGGGTTAAGGTCAGGAGACTGACTAGGCCACTCCATCACCTTGATTTTTTCCCTCTTGAACCAGGCCTTGGTTTTCTTGGCTGTGTGCTTTGGGTCGTTGTCTTGTTGGAAGATGAAATTACGACCCATCTTAAGATCCTTGATGGAGGAGTGGAGGTTCTTGGCCAAAATCTCCAGGTAGGCCGTGCTATCCATCTTCCCATGGATGCGGACCAGATGGCCAGGCCCCTTGGCTGAGAAACTGCCCCACAGAATGATGCTGCCACCACCATGCTTGACTGTAGGGATGGTATTCTTCGGGTCGTATGCAGTGCCATCCAGTCTCTAAACGTCACATGTGTGGTTGGCACCAAAGATCTCGATCTTGGTCTCATCAGACCATAGAACCTTGAACCAGTCTGTCTCAGAGTCCTCCAAGTGATCATGAGCAAACTGTAGACGAGCCTTGACATGACGCTTTGAAAGTAAAGGTACCTTACGGGCTCGTCTGGAACGGAGACCATTGCGGTGGAGTACGTTACTTATGGTATTGACTGAAACCAATGTCCCCACTGGTATGAGATCTTCCCGGAGCTCCTTCCTTGTTGTCCTTGGGTTAGCCTTGACTCTTCGGACAAGCCTGGCCTCGGCACGGGAGGAAACTTTCAAAGGCTGTCCAGGCTGTGGAAGGCTAACAGTAGTTCTATAAGCCTTCCACTTCCGGATGATGCTCCCAACAGTGGAGACAGGTAGGCCCAACTCCTTGGAAAGGGTTTTGTACCCCTTGCCAGCCTTGTGACCCTCCACGATCTTGTCTCTGATGGCCTTGGAATGCTCCTTTGTCTTTCCCATGTTGACCATGTATGAGTGCTGTTCACAAGTTTGGGGAGGGTCTTAAATAGTCAGAAAAGGCTGGCAAAAGAGATAATTAATCCACACATGTGAAGCTCATTGTTCTTTGTGCCTGAACTACTTCTTAATACTTTAGGGGGACCAAACAGAATGCTGGTGGTTTGAGGGGTTGAATAATAATTGACCCACACTTTTATGTTTAAAATTTATTAAAATTCAACTGAGCAACATAACTTTTTGGTTTGTAAGATTTATGCTTCTGTTAATAAATCCTACTCTCGTTTGCAGTTTGAAGGCTCTAACTTATTTGCATCTTATCAAACCACCTAAATCAGCAGGGGGTTGAATACTACTTGTAGGCACTGTAAGTTGGTGTGTGTAAAGTGGCCCTTACACATTAGTACAAATAGATGAGAATAATATCACTGTCCGCACTCTATTCCCTGCAAGCATTAACTCTAATGGCCACTTTACACGTCCCGATATTGTCGTCCAACTTCTATAAAAAGTCACATGGTTCGTGCGTTGGCGCCGATATCGTTCGTGCGTTGTGTGGTGTAAATGTGCAATTCGACGCAAGAACGATGCCAAAACGATATTGGGGAAGAATTGTACAGGCTCTCCAACTGCCCAATATTGGATGGACGATCTGACCAGATCGTGCTGTGTGACAGCCCAACAACGATTTTGAGCACAACTTCTCCTATTCACTCCCATGTTAAATGGTCGTTCCCTGGGTCGCTCGTACGAGGGGGTGTATACATCGCAGTTGTGTTGCCTGCCGATATCTCCCTGTGTGACAGCTCCTATGCGATCTTGGATTTCTGCCAAAAAAGTGCACGCTCCCGTGCCGTTGTATACAATATTGAAACGATGTTGGGACGTGTAAAGTGGCCATAATACTTGTGAACCTATTAGGATTTATCACCTCATATATACAAGGTGCTCCTTGTAAGGCTAGCTCACACCCTGAGGAAGAAGGCTGCACTTTAGGCTGAAGGCACACTGGGCGAGGGACTCGCGTGATTGCAATGTGAGGGAAACTCGCATTGCACTTGGACCAGTGTTGCCCTATCAGGCAGGGCACACTGGTGCGAGTCGCCCGCATCTAACTCACATTGCAAGTCAGAAGCGAGTGCAGTCGCAGCATGCTGCGACTGCACGCGATTCTGATGCACGTGAGTGCAATGCAAGTCTATGGGGGCCAGAAAATCTCGCCCCCATACAGCACACGGTGCAATATTCGCACTAGTGTGCTGCGCATATCCCTTCAAACTCACCGGCTGTCAAAAGCTAGCGAGTTCGAATGTCCCACCATGCGCGTACAGTAATAATCATCCTGCCCCACTGTGAGAGCAGAGGGACAAGATGATTATTATTGTGTTCTTTAACAGTCATGTCTGCATGTGTCCTGAGACTGTCCAAGCGCCCTGGACACATGCTGAGGTCATAAATGGCCAAATTTGTGTTTTATGCCTATAAATCTGCAAAGACGGTAATTGTCGGCTTTGCAGTTTCATTTCTAAACTCCTGTGGCTATTGTCAGTGAACATCGGTAATGTACGCTGTCCAGGGTCCTTAGTGCTGAAGCAATCAGCACAAGCAAACTACTGTGCTGATTACTTAGCTGTTCAGGACCATGGACAGCGCACATTACCGACAGGAGCCGCAGGAGTTTAGAAATGAAACTGCAAAGCCGACAATTTCCGGCTTTGCAGATTTATAGGCATAAAACACAAATTTGGCCATTTATGACCTCAGCATGTGTCCAGGGCGCTTGGACAGTCTCAGGACACATGCAGACATGACTGTTAAAGCACATTATAATAATCATCTTGCCCCGCTGCTGTCACAGTGGGGCAGGATGATTATTACTTTACGCGCATGGTGGGAAATTCAAAATCGACGGCTTTTGACAGCCGGCGAGTTTAAATTCCCCGACAAATGCAGCCCGTGGTCCTTCAGGACCATGGACAGCGTCACAAACACAAACACCACACACACTCACACCTCAAACTCGCAGCACACTCACTTCAATACATGCAGGCACACTCACTACATGCACCACACTCGCACCACACTCGCACCACACCCCCCCACAAACACGCATTACGCTAGCATCACTGTCGTGCATCAAACACGCTCCGTGTTTGATGCACGAAAGTGTGCCTTCAGCCTTAGGGCTCGGACACAATCTCCTAGTTACATCCGAGTTTGACTGACGACACTCGGAACAGGCTGGAGCAGTGACCTTGAACGGCCTCTCCCTCTCTGGATGGGGAGTCTGGAGCTGCACAAAAACACAATCAGCTGACAGTCCCCTCCAGACAGGGAGAAGCTGTTCAGGGTCACTGCTCCAGCCCTTTCCAAGTCTCGTCCGTCAAACTCGGATGAGTGTGTCCGAGCCCTTAGCCTTTGAAATGCATTGGTAGTGATCATTCTAGCCTCATTAGAGCTCCCTGGGACTTCGCGCATCCATACTCAGAGCCCTGTCTGAATCCTGCCCCCAAGCACACGACTCTGACGTTAGTTCGACACAACGTTAGCTGACCATGATGCAGTTGTGACGTAGCCACTTTCAGGAAGTGTGAGAGCACACACAGCGTCATTGCAGGCAGAAGAAGATGGTCGCAACGCTGGAACCCCCGGAGAGGTGATGGAGAGGAGTATTATTATTTTTAACATACAGGAGGACAAGGGAGGGCTGAATACAGGGGATAGGATAGATAATAAGAGAGGGGACAGGAGAGATGAGCATTGGTCACAATAGATAAGCGGGGGGAGAGAGGATGGAGGAAGGAGAACAGGGAAGATGCAGGGAGAGACAGGGACCAGAGGACCCACACGGATCCTGCATAGACTCGGATCGGATGGCTATTTGCCATCCGAGCGCAGGGATCCATGTGGATCCGTGGCTGTCCGTGGGGATCCTGCTGAGACTTAGATCCCCACAAATTGTGATGTGAAGCCGGCCTCACGGGACACAAAGACGTTGCTTGCTTGCAACGATTTTGTGTCCGAGAGGAGAATATCTCCTCTAATTGCCGTATCCCGGATTCTCCCGGATTCGCCCGGATCCTCCCGGATCCGGGGCAATCCAGCACTCTCTACCATGGGAGCCTATGGGGCTGGATTGCCCCGGTCCGAGAGGATCCAGGAACCAAACATCTGCAGCTGCACGCCACTGTTGTTTCAGGACCGTGGCTAGCTCCCCGCGAGCTGTGGTCCTGACTCATCAGCAGCGGCAGCTGCGTGCGGCAGCACACTGGACCGGAGAGCATATTAGCCCTCCGGTTCTGTGTGCTGATCCGGTCTGGGGCTGACCGGTTCACCCAGACAGCCACGAATTGGTTCAGACCCGCAATGTGAGGCCAGCCTAACAAATGACTGACATCCACTATAGCTAACTAGAATTTATTTGTGATATTATTATTTGATTACAGATTAACGAACAGACCTTGCATTTGATTAAATTAACTACCCTGCACTTCCAGCCCAGAAGTGGTAAGAGCCTGTAAATTCATCTATTTAACACCCAATCAGCAATAGCACTTACTTTCTCATATTTATATGATTTATAGAGCTCAAGATTATAATCACATTATATATAGCACTGAGAACTGCACACCTTGAATATATAAGGGTTATACTTGCATTTTTCCATGCATTTTTCACACTTGTCTATTGTGAAAAACGCATGGAAAAACGCATCCATAGGCCCCCATGCAAAAAATGCATGACCCTATGCCAAAAACGCATGTCTAAAGTGCCATGCATTTTTTGGATGCGTTTTTGGCTCAGCACCAAAAAATGCATCATGATGCATTTTTTGGTGCTTTTTCAAAAACGCATGCATTTTTGTAACATGGGGCCCTATGGGAAACGCATGCAAAAACGCATGGCACTAAATGGTACCATGCGTTTTCACATGCGTTTTTGCTCGCGTTTTTTAAGGCTGCTGCAGACCTAACAGCAAAAACGCAGCCCAAAAATGCAGGCTGCAAATTGCAACCTTAAAAAACGCATGCAAGTGTGACGCTAGCCTAATATCTACATAGTTTCAGATATAACAAATGGTCTGGCTTTTTGTATTTAGCTCTAAACACCCTATATGAGATATACCCTTAGGATGAAGCATGCAAATTTCCACAAGAGTACAGATTGAGACTGTTAGGGCTCGGACACACTCATCCGACTTTGACGGACGAGATTCGGAACAGGCTGGAGCAGTGACCCTGAACAGGGTCACTGCTCCAGCCTGTTCCGAGACTCTTCCGAGAGACTTGTATGTTTGGCTAGGGTCACACTTGCATTTTTATATATTATATATTATATATTTATAGACACCACCAGGACCCAAGCCCCTGTTGGAAAACATTAACAATATATGGTAGGAGGGTTTGGCTCACTATAGCGGTGGGTGCTCAGAATAAAAAGTCCAG